>AFRD01000034.1:0-135197 GCA_000222875.2 Periglandula ipomoeae IasaF13
CTTTATGCAGTGAATGGGAACATTTTTTGGGGTGGATTCTCTCACGTGTGGCTTAAACTGTACTTCAACACTGACGCTTGACTGTCGTTGCTCCACAACTGATTGAGTACTGAAAACTCGGCTTCATGAAACAGCCTTATGATGCATACTATGCGTTATGACTTTGAAATGAAAGCTACATTGGTTTTAAAAAGGCTGAACCACCCTCCGAGATTACCTTTTTGGCTTTCTTGCCTGTCGCCCTCCTTGCTTGGCCTTGCGTACAACTTCCTCCGCGTCCATTCTGCGTGACTTGAGGCGCTCCTTTTCCGCTATTCTCACACTACGCCGGACAGCTCTCTTCTGCGAAATAGGCTGGGTGCTGCTGGTAAGCTTCTTTGCCTTAGATGTTACTTCTTCCGCGACATCCCTGCCTTTTCTCTTGGCAGGGGGCCTCTTCGCTTGGCTTTTCATGAGTCTGGGCTGTTTTTGTCTAGCTGTTTCATTCCTCCGAGTTTCGTGGAGCTCAGTCGGGCGCTGACCCCGACTCAATTTCCGCTTCTTTGGCGGGGGAGCGAGTGAGGCATTGTGTTCTATAGAATCATGGCCGCGAATACGCTTGTTGTTGTTGTTGTTGTTGGAAGAAGGAGGATTGTGATTGCCACGTTTCCGAGTCGCTTCTGTGACTCTAGCTGACCGCCGCAGTACGCGAGGCGACTGTTCGGCGGCCTGGCCTACGTCTGTTCCGTCTAGGTGTTCATTGTTGCGCGGCACCGTTGGTGTCCTTTCATTTTTCCTACTGACCCCGTCTTCATCACTCGGCTTGGTAGCAGCGAGGACACTTCCTGAGCTTGATACTGCAGGTCCCGTTGGCCTGTTCGACGGAGATCCAAACCAAAAGCGAGGTCCGGATCTAATCGGTGATTGCTGGTTATGGATGTCTGCAGCAGCTTCATCCGAGACTGTCGTATTTGGCTCATCGCTCTCCTCCTGGGTCTCGTGATGCCACGACCGACCGGGTATCTCATCCCAGTCTGCATTCCAGATACCATCCTCTTTCGAGGCTTTTCGGACGCTCTCAAAGGCGAGAGTATCGAGATCAACGACCCTGCCTGGCGTCGCATAATTGATTTCATCCCGAATCCACTCCTTCTCTCTCTCCACTTGGTACAAGAATTGGGGGTACGGGCGAGAGGCTTCCTTGTTAGCAACTGTAGGGTTCTTGATAGCGTTGCTGAAATATGAGCCTAACGGCGGGGTTTCTCTATTATCCCGCTGATTTGGCATCCTCTCATGACCCCAGCGATCCCCGATAGCATACTTCGATTTCGTGGGGCAGTATTTGCCTGCAAACGGCCCATCCACTGGAGCCCTAAATGTCATGCCTGCCTGACTGTTTTTCGGCCATGCGGGACCCCATTCATCGCCCCAAATCCCTTGATCTACCCAGCGCTTGCGTACATTGTTATCGCAATTGGCCTGAATGTCCAAAGAATTGTCCCAGGGCAGAGTTTGAACGCGGCCCCGTTTGCCAATCTGGTATAGCAGTCGACTGCGCTCCCGGTTGACCTGGCTCTCGAATTGTGGCAGCGGTGTTGCTTTAAAGAACGCAATGTTTCTTTTTACGTTCTCGTAGTACTCGTCAACAATAGGCTCTGCTGAGGCTATGGAGTTTGTCGTCTCGCCAGTTTCTGAATATGGCGGCGGGGGTTTGTCATATCGCTGCCATCTTTCTCGAGCGAGTCTTTCCTCATCGTCGTGTAGCTGCTGCAGGGCTTCAATGACTCGAGGCAAAACACCATGCTGGGGTGATAAGGTCGACATTTCCAAAAGATTGAATGGCAGTGTCGTAGTCGCGTAGTGAGCACACAAGAGAGAGTTGGGAGTTTCGGATGCTCTTTTGTTTATTGCGTCGTGTCAGGTTGGGATGGCAGGGACCCACCTTGCCCAGCAACAATAGTGCCAGGCTCCATAGATCCAGAAAAGGGCTGGGATGGTCACACGGCCCGTGCCTAGCTGAGTGGCTGCTCCACGCGCACTAAATCGTCAACTGGTCTAACAAGACTACCAGACTACACAGGGGTCGCAAATATTGACTGCCTAAGTTGTATTGGCATATTCAATGCAGCTATGCTACACATCCAAGGACGTTAACGAGCAGCGCATGGCGAGCATTCAAGTCCACGAAATGCTCAGAGGCCGTGTTTGTCAGTCAGCATTTTATGACAAGTCAAATATGCCTTATGCCGTATGAGAAACACGTCTCCACATTTTTTCAATAATTTAGTGCAAATGAGAATCATTGGCTCTTCAAGGCGGCTAGGGAACCTGCGGATTGACGCCAGTGTAACACGAGTTACAGCATAAAGCTAGCGTTGTCCAGTTATGTGCTTGGACAAATTACAGCTGCGCGCAGATAAGCCCATCTCACAGCCTTTCTTGATGCAAGATGGGGCAGTGCACGGTACTGTGACTGACCCTTGTGAGCACTCAAAAGCCGGTGAGTCCAGCGAACGAAAGAAAAAGTAAACGCCGTATTCTTCAAGACTGAGGGCATACTTCTGAAGTAAACAACGCACCAATGCCTCGAGATGAACCTCACCCACATGCCATATTCTCTCTCATTCCTTTGACAAAAGCGACCAAAGAAGCAGCTCAAGGCAGCCGCAATGCACACATAGTCTCAGTAGTCCGCGACCAAAAGAAACTGGGGAGCTCCGGCGCCCATTACGGTTTCGACGTAGGTCCTCAGTTTAGTAACTCATCCCGTCTGACACTAATCACAATGGGGCGCCACGGGACCATAAAACTGGGAGGCGATCGGGCTTCACGTATCCACTGCTCTTTCGAAATAAACGAGGAGATGTCCGAAGTCATGCTACAGGATTGGTCCTCGTTCCAGTCAACTCAGGTTCTGGGAGAGACAGCAACGCCTTTCAGAACGAACAACATACCTCGACGAGTTATTGTGGATAGAAAAATCAATCGCGAATTTGGCTTCGGCGGCATTGACGGCAGCTTGTTCAGGTTCCACATCTTCTGGCACAATGTCTACACAGAACAGATCCAAGCACTGATCTGGTACCGAGTAGACAACCCAGAGGACTCTCGAACAGATATAGGACAGAGCGAGCCGCCGACAGAACCACATTCTAGCCTCGTATCGAAGTCACACACGCCCGCCAACAATAGTATGGCAAAGATCATATTCGTGAAGAGGGCGATGGTAGGCTGTGGGGCATTCGGCGAGGTTTTTAAAGTCGTCGACATCGATACTGGGAAGTCTTTGGCAGTGAAAGAACTCCGATGTCCTGCTATAGGTAGTCGAGAGCACCTTCTTCTACAACGGGAAATAAAGACATTATCTACCATCTCTCACGTAAGTAGCCCTGCTATACTATTAGTTTCAATGCTTATATATTAAGCAAGGCCGCAGAGAAACATCGTGGAGTATCTTGAAACACAATGGAACGATGAATTTGTTTATATTATTATGAAACTCAAAGTCTGCAATGTGAGGAACTTGGTGGATCAAGACTTCTTTATACAATATCCCCATCAACTATCCCACCTTTTGCAGCAGATGCTGGAGGCCCTCGATTATTTGGAGAGCAAAAGTATTATTCATCGAGATGTGAAACCCGAGAACATACTGTATACTCCTTCACCGGACAAAGAAGTCGGTGCTCTGTATCAACTGACAGATTTCGGACTCGCCAACGTTTTTGCACAGTCCCGAACAATCTGTGGCACGACCGCATACATGGCCCCCGAGCTGGACCCCGAATCTCCCGGGCAGCAAACTTCAAAAATGGATGTTTGGTCTCTCTTCGTGACCATAGCCTTCGTCTCGAATGTTGGTGGCTTTCGAGCCAAGTCATTGCAGACTTCCAAACTGAGAATCAGCGCAGTCGAAGAAGCGGCCCGTACGGAGGACTTGAAACTCCTCGCACCCATGACAGCCGTTGACCCAAAGCAAAGGGCTTCTGCGGGCGACATGCTAGACAAGATGTACAGGGGGGAGGGCAGAACTACCTCAAGAGATGACAATGTGCCTGATTCAAAACGCAGCCCTCGCCGAGCGAGGAGAGAGGAAGAAATGCTCGGCCCAGTTCTTTCTGAGCGCACAAGACGAGGTAATAGGCGGCGGAGAACGTGAAAACGCATTAATCAATTTGAGACGTTTTTGGTCTTCTCTATCTTCTGTGTCATTCCTTCCTTCCTTTTTCCTTCCTTTTTTTAGCTTTTTTAGCTTTTTTTCCCTTAGAGCAGTGACTTAATGTGAAACTTTTTGGGTAACAAACTTTGTTATTGGCATGCCTTGGTCAGCTAGGCGAGTGATGCTCTCAAATGACACGGGAGGAAGACCATGCATTACTTGCGACACCAAGCTTCCTTTACCTCGCCATTGTCGACACAAGCCGCTGTGAATTTCACTACTCATCAAAAGACGCCAAGGACCCAAAAAATCGCTGATGCATTTGTCTTGTGCCAACCTGCTTTGAGTTGGCCATCTGTCCTAGCAAGGCCTCCGCACGCTTTCCTAAAGCTGCAGCTGCCTGATTCACCTCTGATTCACCACTGATTCACCATCGCCCAGGCACAGACCTCACTTGGGGCCACCGTGCAAGCTCAAGCACTTTAGCCACTGACTTGTTCACGATCATGGTTGACGCCAGAGCGAACACGAATACCCATGATCAATCAGCCGAAATAAATGCAACCGTACCCATTTCTTTCATCTTCATCATCGATATTGTCAAGAATAGCCGCCACAAGATCAACTAGCATATTCTTGCTTACGCACAATGGGGACTCGGGGCCTCATCATGGTTCGCTTTAACAGGCGGTACTATGTCAAGTACAATCAGTACGACAGCTATCTCGAGGGATTGGGCTCCATCATTGTCGGACAGATCCCAACCGACCCGGAAGAGTATCACGGTACGTGAAAGACGGTGGACTATCGAGACTCTGAATTTGTAACTGACTGACAAGTCATACAGCATGGCTCGAGCGCACTCGCGCATTCTATGCGAAGCTTGAAAACGATCTCGAAAACGAAGTCTATGAGCTACGAGACGACGTCGATTCTATTCCTGGTGGTTATCATGGCTTCCGCGATTTTATTGAGTTTCCTTCCGAGCTTCCCTCGCTACCTGACGTTGGCGCTGGGTACACATACCTAACAAACCTGGATCAAGAAATTCTTACCATTAATGGGAGTGTTCACTGGAAGTTGAGCAACATCCCGCGCCAGGATAATCTATGGATCAAAGCCATTCAAGAAAGCATCTACAGGGGCGAACTAACGGTGTCCTTGGACACGTGCACAGAAGAGCACATCAAATCGCCGGCCTTGCCACCTCCTACTTTGGACAACGAAATCGCGTACAACTATCGCGTTGTAGTCCCGGTGAGAAACATTGACGGGGCTCGAAAGATGTTTCTCACGTACCTTTTAGCTCAGGTATTCAAGGCCTATGACTCGCAAATAGCTCAATTTGCTTTGGAGTGGAACCCAGACTCGTTCCCTTTTCGCGAGCTTGCATTTGCGCTCGTCTCTATTGCTGCTGGAAAGGCCAGACTCCACCCCTACGTCTCGAAAAACATCCAGCTGGATATATGTATTGATCGAGAGTGGGCTCAAACGGCGAATGAAGAGCCGCCTATTCCATTTGGAGCCATGTTCCATCGGCCCGGAGAACCTCCTGGCGTGTCACCTGTTGAAACCACCTATTGGCTTGACAACGTGCTCATCAGCCTTACAAGAGTGCCGGACGGCAAAGCTATTACCAAAGCCGTTAATTATGGTGTTAGCCAGGGGCGAAATCACTTTCAGATTGTCATCTTATCCCTATTCGAAGTAGTTTTGACAGAGGTGGCGTTAGGGGACGATAATAAGCCATTCGTGAAATCGAGCAACCGTATCGACCTTTCACCTCTTCAAATGAGTCATTGCACCAGCTCCCATCCGCGAGAGCACCCAGAAGCGAAGCCAGGGATGGAATGGTAGTATCGGAGAGGAGAGGCAATCATGGCGGTGCCACGCATGTGGACCATGGTAACCCTGCGTGAGGAGTTCATGGGTTGTGCTGCGCTTGTCAACTTTTTCGAGGTCGCTGGGAATCACCGAACAGCAACCACGTGCCCGGGAAGGCTTCCTCCGGAACTGTACGACCAAATTATTGATTTTGTAGATTACAAGACATGGATCAACTGCCTTGCTGTGTCGCGACAACTTCGTCATAGTTGTCTGCGTAGATTCAGACTCGATAATCAGATGAGAATCGCGCCTCAGGAATCTCAGCCGCCTCGAAATATGCATCAAGAACGCTCGATATCGTTCGATGTCGAAAATCTCAGATCCAATGAGATCTTCCGAATCAAGGCCAGCCCAGCAGTGTTTGGGGGGAGTTACGATAACACGTATAACTGGGTGCCAGTTGTAGGCACCGACCTCAATATGACTATGAGGGCTGTATTCGTTCAATTCGGGCTCGAGCAGTGAAGCCAAAAATTGCAGCTGTTTGACAGCACACAAGTCCACAGAATGAATAGAGAATACAGGATGTATAGATTATATGTCAATATGTCAATATGTCAATATGTCAATATGTCAATGTTTTTTTGGTTTTTCTTTTTCTTTTTTTTTTTGCGTTTTCGTCTCTACCCACATGATACTGGGATTTCTATGAATTGACTGTTTTGCCGGCGGCCCTTCCGGCTGACTATGAAAAATCGTGAAGAAAAACCTTAGCATGCATTATGATGCGTGTTATCAATTAAAGCCTAGAATATACAGAATATATAGAATATATTATATATAAGACCAGCTGATGATTCAAGCAATCGCCCAACAGCCTTCAGCCACTGCAGTAGCAGATGGAATCTCAGCATTCCGCTCCACATCTACTGGGTTTTGTGCGCAATAAAAATCACCCGGGCCTAACAACCTGCCGTCATTACCTAGATCGAGAAGAGTAGTTCTTTCGTGACAGCTCTCGTCATCACGAAGTGGCTGATCTCGATAGAAAGTTTCCTTGTACCTGTCCGCGATGGATTGAAGAGCCAAAGAAAGTGTTGGTATTAGAGCCCGCCTGCTCTCGGCGGCAGTCGAGCGATGGAACAATGTGTCAAACCATCTGTGGTCCTTTTGAACCCTGAGCACACCTCGAACAACGAAAATGTACGGGAAATCTAAGTTCGACCATGAGTAAAGAAGATGAAGTTCTAGGCAGCATAGTGATGACTTACCAGACAACTCAATTCGCTGTCCAGGTTTTAGTCGGTGTACACGAATGGTTCTATCTGAGAAGACGTCGAGCATCGCGCATCCTGTAAGTGAATATCCTAGCAACTGATGCGCTTCCTGAAGTAGTTCTTCGTCCGAAATGTCATCCGGTGAACGAAGTTGTTCGCCGGCCGAAATGCATACAGCATGATCCAACTTGCGGTAACAGGATATCTCGTCGTCGGCCCTTTCCGACGAGGAAAGTTGCGGCCAAAAGCACTTGACCCCCGCTCGTAGTAAATCACGAACTACTCTGCTGTCGGGACTCACGTTCGCTATCACGAACGGCTCTACCCCTGTAGATGAAGAGTATTGTCGAAATTTTCTGTTGATGAGCTGTCCAACGCTAGTCTCGCAGCGACTTACATTGCCGAGATCCAGGATTACTCGCTTCGTGGCTCCATTCAAAGCATCATCTAGTTGTCGTTCTAGAAAAGGCAACGTCGCAAAGACTGCATGATCCTGAGTTAGGACCTATGGTTTGACTTTTGGCTAGAGAGGAGCGGACATACATAGGTTTCCGGGTACACGTACAACAGTACTTGCAGTTCTGTCGGTTCGGAAATCCTGCTGCTGCGACGAGGTCGAGGTACAGGTAAACGTATTGTAACTCCCTGGAAGTGCGACACAAGCTCCGTTGGTAGTGGGCGGAGGGTCCTGCTTTTGGCTTCTCGTGGTGGCACCGGCGGGTTGCTGAATCGTGACTGTCGATGGTCTCTATTGGAAACGTCATTAGTCATAGTCTACATAGTCTATGTCTTATCCGTGGCTTACAGAGTGATAAACGTCGCACGTGAAGTGTTGTAAGATCGCCAGGCCAAGGCCGACAAGGAAGCCTGGTAGGAAGTCGATGAACCTGCAGGCAAGAACTGTTCCGAGCACAACCATCCACTCTGACCAAAGTAGCTCTGAGGCCGTAGTCCACAAAGCTTCAATCACAAGGTCCAATCCCAGAAACAGCACCAATATGGAAGCGACTATGGTCGGAACGTATGACAGGAATTCTGCTGAGAAAAAGAAAAGTAGAAAGGTTAATCCAGTGGCTGTCAGTGCTTCGAATCGACCTCCACCGGCAAAAGTAAAAAGTCGCGAATTTGCCAACACGACTAGGTTAGGGAGCGATCCAACAGCGCCCGCCAGAAGATTAGATATACCATGCCCGATCAGCTCCCAATCCATGTTGTATTGAGGTTCGTTGAGCATGACAGCCATGGCAGGGATGAAGATCGGAAGATTGAGGATCCCGATTATTAGCAGTAATGTGATGTTTTGAGTCGCGGCACCAATTGCGCGTCATTCAATCATGCCAACATTGAACAACTTCCAATAGTTCCACGGTGCATTCGAGAGATCGGAACCTCCCGTCGATTGTTCAACGACGAAAAGCCACCCGTCCGCCGCTAGCATATCCATACCTGAATCATTTGCAAAGCCTTTGGCAATTACGATGACCCAGAACAGCGTAGTGATAAAGATCACGTATGAAGGAACATACATGGCATGCTTTGTAAACCCGCCAGTCCATCTGCTGAACACTTCCGAGCGCATCGAAATACAAAGCATGACTGTAGGAATCACCGAGAGAACCAATAAAGGTGCGTGTTGGACTGTAAAGAGGTCATGCTTTGTTACGGAAAGAGTAGTCTCGGGTAGAGCCGGAGGCATTGTTAGCTCGAGACCCAATCCAAGGAGCGAAAACCCAATCGCACCTGATCGCACAATAAGTGCAGATGTTAGTTAGATGCCTAATCTCGCGCGAGACGATTCGTACATGGTTCTCACCAATTGTGCCACTCAATACGATGCTCGGGATGTACTCAACCTGCGCGAACGTCAGAAAGTTTGCGGTACATCTTTCTCGCATTATACGCACCATCCATCCGAGCCGGAACAAGCCCAGAGCCAGGAAGCAGATTCCAATAAGAATACTAGTCATCGTGTACGCTGCCATAACAGTCGGCAGGAGCTTTGGGTTGTCTGCACCCAGCTTGTTTTGGATGTCAGTGGCTATCCCCCGCACAAAGGGCAGGACCTCAATCAGCATGCTCCCTAATGCGCCTGGAAATAGAGAGCCACCTAGTGTCATGGCTAGCTGCGACGTAATGGTACTCATTATGTAGATGGACATGGCCTCGACCTGGAGACTGGCAAATTGCGGGCCGGACTGAGATGACGGAAACACCAGTAGCCCCGTGGAGGCGGCATCAAGCGCGTTCAGAAGTACAGCTAAAATGACGGAGGGAAATGAGCGGGAGAGCTTTGATACCACATTTTTGAAATCATGCGATCGCCTGTAGCTTCTAACTCTTGGCAAATCGATGCTCCTGATTTGAGAATGCCTCCATCTCGGTGTCGTTGTAGTCGGAAAACTAGGAAAGAGGACAAGAAAAGAATACTAGACAGACGAAGGAAATTCTGATGAAGAGAATCAACTGGAGCGCCAATAGATGTAGGCCCGACCTTTATCAGACCAATTTTGAGCTTCTTCCACGTACTTTTTTTGCTTTTTTCTCAATCTCTCTCAGAATCGCTGTAAGGGGTGTCTTCGAATTCTGCCATCTGAAATACTGTGCCAGTGGCCGGAATAAGTGACGGTCGATTTCCGGGCGGGGCTATTGACAGATGTATGCGGCTAACGTCAAGTACATCAATCCGACTGGCCAGTTCCACGAGTATGCATAAGCCTCTGCTGCATATGAGACGCCTGCGCCGTGATGTCTCTGAAGCTGATGATGATCCTAGTCGACAGCGCTTCCCATGGCACCTAAGCAGCCACGCCTTGGCGCAGGAAAAAGAAAATCGCAAAAGTTCAATTGCAACAGCAGGAACCAAGAAACCAATCGAGTGGATAGGCTAAAGCATGCCCCGCCACGGGGCGGAAAGGAAGACGTGTGTCTCAGTTCATCTGTCGTATCCCGTCCCGCTTTCAGCACGCCAGCCGCTATGCATCCTTTCTCGCGATACTTGAAGTATCGAAACATGATGCGCCGATCGGGATGTAACATACCGGAAATTTCCATGTCCCTGAAAGCTTCAGCTCGGCAACGTCTGAATAAGACGGAATTGTGTATGTCCACGTAGAGCAAGCTGCTGAGAGAAGCAGTAGCCCAAATGCAGGAAAATTCTACGACGGCAAGTAGTACAAGTGCTTATATAAACTTTGGGTACTCGCAGGAGATGATTATCGGTTTCTCTAAGCTAGTCTGTTCAATTACTTTGTACAAGAATCATAACATCAAAGAAAAAGAAAATGAGTTCCAAATCTGTTCACCTGGAGCTAAGAAGCTTTAGAGCCAGCATTCCATCTGAGATGTTGCTTGAGTGGGAGAATCCTACCGGGCCAAAATGTCTCTTGTGAGCACTTCCAAGGGAGTCTTGATGATGCTTCCCTTCTTCCACAGAAGCTGACTTCATTTAATATAGCAAAGTTCTCAAAGACTGGGCAATCATCTTTGCAGGACATCAACTTTTCGTGCGGCAGCCTTCATGGACGTCCCTCATGTTAGCTTTACTTCTAATGGCCTGGGGTCAAAGAGGTCTTTCGACCTTGGCGCATGATAGCATTCACATGAATTTGTTTAAGAACAAAGTGAGAAGACATTCTTGGTACTATTCTCTCCCATCCTACATACTAACAAGTTGAGCAACAGAAGCTGAATCATTACGTCGCCAACCTAGCTTTGGCACCTGCGGCGATGAGCACGGCGAAAATGCAGCGCCTAAGTCATAACGCTCACCACTGGTACCTTGGAACCAGCAGTGATCCTGATCACGGAGACCATAGTGAGACGAGCTTGCGGCATTACAGGGTCCGTTGGCCTTTGAGTCAGAATGCTGAGCGCATACACGAGATTGCTGACTGATGAAATGTAGAACGGTTATTATAAACATCGATCCATCCCTTCGCTTTTCCTTTATGACGTGTTAGACCTCAAACTATTCAAGCAACATGTCATAGGAAACCTTATAGAGCCCCCGTCTTTCTTATTTCGTGGTGGGCAGTAATCTCCGTAATTACCAAACATTTGGAGCCAACAAGCCCCTCGATACCACTTACTGGCCACTCCCACGTCAGCGCATTCGTTCTCCTCTTTCAATTATCACGATGCACCTTTGTCTATGCATTCTACATCTTGCGCGAAATTCTCGATCACTCGGGCCTTCCTCGGAATAGCGTTATTAAGGTACGTAATCTTAACCCCTCCCCCTGTCACTTCAGTCACATTCCGCATGCGCATACAGTACAAAATGCCATTGAGGTAGACGAGGCTCACCACGTTCAACAGTTCACACGCTCCAGCCCAGCAAACAATTGGTTTCAAGAGTTCTTGCACCCCCACAACGACAATTACCATCTTCTGCACCACTTACTGCCCAAAATTCCAATGAGCAGGCTCGGGGAAGCGGATGACTGGTTGATGGCCAATAACGCTCAATATAGGACAGCAAATCGTGAGTCTACATACAGTTTTATTGAGACAGAGATGGGTATTGACGAGCTAAGCAGATTATAAAAGCTATTTCAATGGTGAAGACGCCTTGTTCCGACAGGTATTACACATCCAAGACAACCAAGATGAGTAGATCTGAACTCCTGGATAACTCTTGTGGAGGGGTGGGATATTTGAAAAAGGGTCAGAATATCTCATCTGAATCAACCATTAGCCCCATGTGCTCTGGGCAGTGTGTGGGGAGGGAAGGTCCAAACGTCCGGGGAGACAGGATGTGCTGGCCGGAGCCTATTACGTCAAATGAGGTGACATTGACGGCGCGGATGGTGTGCATATAATTTTTCCGCTGCAGACGGGAAGAGAATAGGGTTACAGGAAGTAGATCTCAGTAGCCTCAGTTCTTTAGTCCGAATGAGACGATGAGCATATGCGGGCCTGTATGGAACGGGGCCAACGGCTTGACTTCCCGCGAGGCATGGACCCCGCAATTGCCAACTTTCATCTTGATCATGGAGTAACAACTAACCCCAAAGCAGTAAAGTTCAAATCTACGAAAGATGGAAGGAAGCTTCATTACGGCCCCATTGCGACCTGTATTGGGATTTTATGCATCATGGCCGTCTCCATTCAATACCAGTCTGGTCTAGTCAGGGCTTCGATAGAGCGGGACGCCCCACATATAGTCCGTCCCGTCCCGTCCCGCGATCCGTGACTAACCGAGCAGGTAACAACATTGGACCCTTGGGGGCTGTAAGCTTGTTATGTTGCGATTTGTTGACTGATGCACACAGTTTCAGGTCGCCACGTCCACGAGCAACGGTTATCAGATTGATTGGCTCTGCTGGCATGACCAGCTGGCATATTGAGTATTTTTGTACGTAAATCACGTATTTGTCTGCAGGTCAGAAACCCCACATCTTGTGCAGAATGCAATGCGATGAAGATGATAATCATGACTACAAGACGCCTGAGGCCACGAGGCTCAATACTGAGGCTTTTGAAGCCGGGCTGTTTCTGAGATGTGAGGGTGCAATAGCATTTATGAATTAGTGCGTCCAACTGAGACTTTCGTCCTGCGCTATGCACAGGTAAAGCGGCATGAGATTATCTCAGCAGGATTTCTGACGCAGCCATATCACTCAGTATAATAGCGCACAAAGACGGGATGATAGTCCGATATCACAAAGATTGTATTGCCTTCCATATCGTGAGGAAATGGCAACTGGTCGTCATTTCTTGGAACACAGCATAATTGCTGAAGGTTCAACGTCATGTAGCCGCCGACACCCTACGTAACCCACATAAGCAGATCTGCTGGTGCAGAACTGGTGTTAGCCGAATGTCTCATCTGTATTGAAACCCTGGCTGTTCAAGGGCGGCACGAGCCGTGTCCGAAATTTCTCGGTGCGCACTATCCACATGTGATGGAAGCCGCCGACGGGATTACTTGTGGGCGGGACAAAAACGGATATCAAATCGTCTACATAAGTACTGAACCAGTTTCTAACAGCCAATAAGATTGCATCCGTAATGAACCGCAGGCTGTAGCCGAGCCGACGTAATGACACCCTTGCATCATACCCACAGGTGCGGATTGGCTTACACTGCTAGCACTGGATGACGCGAGGTCGAGGATGGCAGTCAAGAGTCAATACATGAGCATCCAAAACATGGCGAGGTTGTTTCTCATGGCCACCTCATGCGATCATAGGCACATGCAAACACTTACAGCAATCTGACTGTCGTCTCAGCCATGCGTAGACTGTGAACAACTCCAAGCGTTTACTTTTGAACAGAAACCCCCATAGGACCACTGACAAGATATAAAATGTATGTGACCAGCTCATATGGGGTGATTAACAAGGTAACCCAATTCGTTGCAACATACAGGTGGACCGGCCGTCCTCGCACGGCACGGGGAAGTATACGCCCACCCGCGGGGCGGGCTGCAGCTCGTGCAGAAATCGCGAAATTGGGGGCCTTGAAGGATACAATAAAGTAAAGTGGCTGGCTGATATACCTGTACTGAGACACAGAATAACGCACTGGGGCAAGGGATGTGTTATCACCGAATATCCATGAAAGCTTCGCAAAGACGGCTCAACCGACATTATCTGTGCTTGAACTTTCTACGAGGCTTTAAAATAGAAGAGACTCAGCGCAAGCGCACGTTGAATGATGCTGATGTATTCGACGTTTCATATTCTAAGCCCAACATTGGTACCTTAATCAACAGCGATGACTTTGCGCTCCTCAGCTCATACTCTTGAAGATTTGCCAAATGAGATAATTTTGCTTGTTATATCGCGCATCTCCGAACTCCGAACTTTGTTTTACTTAATTCGCGCTTCCCCGCATGCCGCCCGCTTACTGCGGGCTACCGGATTGAGAGTTTTTGATGATGTGCTCAAGAAGTCACTTTCTCCGCAAGTGGTAAACTTGGTACGTCTTGTTATACTTCTCCGCAGCTGTACCGAGACAGCTCAGCCCATGGTTTCGCTGGAAGCTTTCCTCGGGTGTTTCAAACAGTCGACCCATCAGAGTATCGTCGATGTATTGCTTGACACGCCGGAATTACTATCGGTATACTATGGATCATCTGTATCTGCTAGTAGGGTTCTCGCATTATGCTATCAATTTGCTCAGCTTACGGCCATCTGTCTATCCTACTTTCGAAATCGATGCCTATCTCTTCAGCTGTCATGTCTAAAGGACAAAAGCTGTCTCTATTCAGCCTCTCAGACGCCATGGAGGCAGAATTTTGCGAGTCAGCCATGTCCGTCAGTAAATATTGGCCCGCCTGACTGGGTAGAAGAACAAAGAGTCCTCCGGGAATTATGGGCTCTGCGAATCCTTGGAGAACTGAAAAATGCAGCAGCTGGAAATCGTCTACCTTGGTGCCAGGATGATGTCACCTTTGTTAGAACAATGACCATCCGGAGCCTACTTGAGAGCCGCAAGTCAGAATTGGAAGAAGCACTTACTGTGCTCCAAGTCATTGACCATATCAAAACCCACCCATCGAAAACAAGCTATTTACTTCAAGGCTTTTATTCAGATACAGAACAACCTTCTGCGAGTGAGAACTATCTAAGGGACCTTGTTGCGAGCCTTTTCGCAGGCTCCGGTATGAGCACCGGTACAGATGTGGATGTCAGTTTCATGGACAATTTGGCGTTAGATGGTAGCTCCACATGGTGGCCAAGTCCGGCTGTGTTTCCATTTGATAGTGAAGTACAAGATGCCGAAAGCTGCACGGGGGACTCGCAACTGTGCTTTTCGACAGATGGCTACCGTGCTATGGAGGCGGCGTTGAATGACCATTATTCACCCATCAGGGGTGCTCCACGTTGGCCATTTCGCGACCTTGGCTTGAGTATATGGAGTCGGGAGAAGATGCAAGCGCTACGGCTGTCCCCTCTTTATCATCACCGCTTTGATTCGAGAGCTCGCTCACATGGATCGCGATGGGGAGATCAATTCCATATATGGCGAAGTCTCTTACCGGCCGAAGTCTTGCGCGAGACGACAGAGATTCTTGAGAAAGAATGGCGTCAAGCGAGCTTAGATGAAGCATGATGCGATCGGAACATGAAAATATTGTCGCTGGCCTGCCTTGCAGGGCCTTGTTTTGAGAATGAAAACTGAACTAATATTGATCCGATGATCCAAAAATCGCCTTTTCCCACGCCTCCATATCAACGCTCCTCTGGCCGTGCCATGACCCGCCTCGCCACCTGTACATCGGGCGACAAGCTCTTGAATATTGTTTCCAATTCATCTCCAGCCTTGGTCAAGCTCTCGTCTGAAAGCGGAGCTAGGGCGTCTAGAACAAATAGAACCCTTGTTGTGTCATTTGTCAACGCTGTTCTTGGGCCTTGCCTCCAGTTCCATCGGCGACAGGTGATACCCGTGTCATCACACCAAATTGGCTCGCCCTCGGCCGCTAACTCGCTCTGCGGCTCTCCGCCCGAGAATGTCTGGAATTCCTCTGTGCCCTTTGCTCGTGTTAAAAATGGCGTACCGTTATACTTGTCTAAGTCTTCGCCACCTAGCGGTATCTGATGCTTTACTGAGATGGCATTGTATATATCAGTTAATCGATTAACGCGAGGTAGACCAGTCGTTATTGCGCGGCGAGTCATTGCCTCCAAAATATTGCGCGTCTTTTGTGGTTTGGCCCCGAAGCCCTTGTAGGCATCCCGCCAGGCGGCAATGTGTGCCACCTCTGTCACAGCTTGCTGAGAGACCAACTCCTTGGCATGTATCTCGGCTTCTACCAGTAGAGCTTCGCTAGACGAATCGCTGGGACCCGGTGGAATACTCTCAATAACCATTAACAGCGCGCGGTAGTCGGGCCGGAGCTGAAATATCGCAGTATCCACGCGGACTGCCTGAAGGAGCTTGTTGGCGAGGGCTGACATGACCGTGCTTAGGGCAACTCGTTGAGGAACGAAGACTCGATACACTAGCAGTTGTAGGAGCAGTTGGTAGATTAAATCGCTCTATGTAAGCTAGAGGCTTGTCTTTTATGAACAAGTTGCACGTAAATTGTTATCTCTTGCGCTTTAGAAAAGCAAGTTCCCCGCTCTTACAATGGGAGTGCGCGCAGGGTGTGACAACACCCCCAACTTCAGATATTATGGGAGACATTGCTACCACATGATCATCAGTGCCACATGTAGGCTTTTGCTTTTGCTCATGCTGTCTCCGTGGCATAATCCTGGCATATATATGTTCGGTGGCCAACTTGACCCTCCTTCACCCCTGTCACCTGCATGTATGCGGCTTCGGGCAGGTTCCGTCGTAATGTCGCCATTCTGATTTGCTTCGCTTAAGGCCTTCAGATCGTACTCCTGCCTGCCACGGCCGCTCTGTATCCCGAATTCTTGAGGATGATTATGCCGCAGGGTGGCATTTATGCAATCTCGGCAAACATTCCGCTAAAAGAAGCGAAAGGAACGCTTCAGCGAGCCCATCGGCCTGTATTTCCATCCATTGCATAAGTAAGCAACATATTCAAGGTGTTATCCAAGCACACGTACTCTGTGGTGTCAGAAACACGACCACAAACTTGGCCCTTCTACCGCCCCCCCAGGTCCAGCCAGCACAACCTGTAGGGCCGCCCGCAGATGCCTAGTACGGCTCCATTCGATCGTCTTCCAGCAGTAAAGTGTGTAAATTCATCTTCGCTAAGGGAAAGACAACAGATCCATTAAGAAATAGTAATAGATACGCGCAACGCACGATTTACCTTCCCTAAAACACAAAAACAGACATCCTCCAATATCCGTCGATGCGTATCTATGAATAGAAAAAAGAGTCTACAGGATCTCCAACACAATGATGGCGCGATCCGAAACTGAGATGGCCCGCGTCATTCTCTGCTACTTCAACAAGCTCCTCGCATGCCAATGACGACACTTTCGTCACTCCCCAGCGCAATGGTCCTTGGGATACCTGGACAAGATACGATTCTTCATTGAGACCGTCTTCAGATCATGGATCGCTACCTTCGTTATCAGACACGCTATTAGCAGCGCTTCTACCCACTGGGCGGCGTTGCGACGAGCTCGAGCCGTCATACACGGATGGCGCATCTCCGCCAGACCACGACAGAGGTTTTGGAACATGACAAGCCGCTGATATGACAAAGGAGTTGGACCCTCCGGAAGGCATCTGCCCGGGCATTCTCCTAAAAGCGAGTGCAAGAGGAATAACAGGAAGCACTATGAGGGCGATGAGAAGACAAAGTAACATGAGCATTGAATAGCCACTGGCAAGATAGCCGTCTGAACTAAATCCGGTGCTTTTCAGCCATTTCGCTGGATCAACGGGTACCCACGTCTTCGTTTGTTCTAACTTATAGTACCCTAAGCAGCACAAATGTCAGCAGAGTCAGCCGTACAAGGACAACTAAGCGGTCACTCACCACCTTCAATGGCAATGGTGTAGTATGTATTGGACACCATCCAGTGAAGAAGTATACTGACAGATATCAGAGGAATGTTGTAACGATAAGGCATTTGTAGCCGGTATGCCGACCTTTGCCTCCCCCGGGGATCTGTAACACGAAGGGGACGATAACCGAGGCTGTACGAATTCCATTCCCTCTCCACAGAAAGGTGAGTAAACATTGAGTTGTACAACATATAGGTAAACGAGATTATTATTTGTGGCAAGCTGTCCAAAATGACGGAAACCACTAGCCAATTCGGCGTGAGTCCATTAGTGCTGACACCATTCGATACATGGTCAGTCACGTCGTGCCTGTTGAAAAGTGTCAGCAAATGCTATTATTGAACTCTTTCCTTCTAGCCTAGCTTGCAGGTCAATGGAGACTGTGAGAAACTCACAAACCGCGTATGGGCTTGGCAGATTGACAAATGCCAAATGCGACACCAGCAATGCCAGCAGCTAGTACAAAGACACTGTAGTTCCGTACCCAAATCCTCGTACCAATTGCCGACAGCCAACGTCGAGACTGTAATTTCCACTGTTTGGGTGTAGGAACTTCTGTATATTCCGGAGTGGTGGATCTCTTGGCCTGCTGCTGGTCCAATGTACATCTTCCAACGGTGCTCTTGTCCGGATCGATGATGAAAGACGCGATTGCGTCGCCCGGAACCACTAGAGGGTCATTTTTGTTCTTGGGGAGCAAGAACGTCAGCGCGAGGCAGCTAGCAGCCTTCATCCAAACACAGACAACGACAACGACAATGCACATATTCGTTAATTGATCAGCTAGGCAGTACTGGATAGTGAGATTCGCGGAGCCGGGCTCCGAGATGTCAGGCCAGTAAAGAGAAGGATAAATATTTGAGATATCTCGCGACCGATTTACGGCTGCGAAAAAGTCATATAAGTATTCCGATGGCAAGGATGCCGCCGTCTTGGCGTAAAAGCTTCCCGAGACATTGCTTGCACCAAGAGCTCCGCTGCACGTCTGGTAACAGCCTTCTTCCTTGGTAAATATATTCGTGTTGCAGTTTGCCGCGAACCAGAGAGAATTGGTGTTCCTGAGATCGATACCTCCTTTGTTCCATGAATCTTCGTCTTGCTTGCTCATGCCGCGCATAAGTATCGACGTATTCCAACCCAGTCTGGTGTCCTTGGGATCCATAAAATGGTTAACCTTGTGATTCGACTTAACCACGAGAATGACATCTCCCAGCTCCATTCTATGCGTGCAGTGTTGATATTGCGACAGGCACTCAGAAACCTCTAGTCGCTTCCAACGCACACCATTTTTCGCTGCGCGCCTGATGCCTTGGGCCACTGTACTGTTGGAATCGACGTAGTCCGACACTGAGACCGAAGTCCCATATCCACCGACAGCACCAGCCGTCCAAAGCACGGCACCCGGCCCAGCGTACGGAGCGCCAGTGATGAAGCCCTCGGAGGCAATAGTAAGGTGCCACGAGCCGCCTATGAACTTGGTGGAAAAGATGGTGCCGTTGGAGAATATGTGAAGAGGGAGGGAGCTGACAAGCAAGAGGAGCCAGAAGAAGCGTTTGAGCCTGCCAGTGTAGTCAAGGTTCTTTAAAGATAGGACACCAATAGCGAGAGCCCTATTCTTGCTATGCGCTCTGTTGATATCTGCTCGTGTCGGCGAACTTAATATTTGCATAAAAAAATTTGACGATGCCAGGATGGCTGTTGAACATATATTGAGCAAGAGGTGCAGCCATAGATTGATTGACTTGCTTTTACTGCATGGTCCCTGAAATATGAGTGTGTTTGATGTAAGGCTACCTGATGAAGATACGGACCAGCCGAGAAGAACCAGGAGAAGTATCGCGAAGATGCAGGCGCCTATTGTGTTATATGCCGAAACTCGGCGCCACCCGTTTTCTTTAAACAGCGCTTTCATCTTGAAACTGAAGTGCTAAGTTGGAGTTATCGGTTAAGATGAATCGACTTCGGTCGGTAATGGAGGAAAGTCGAGTTGATGTGAATTTCAGGGCATGACTGTGCAATATGACTCCACATACGTGGCTATTGATCAACGTGAACCAGGCTTTCAGACAATCATTTTGCGGGAGCTGTAACTCATCTTCAATGATAACTCAATCTAAAGGCAAGGAAATGGGTCTATTCTTAGCAGGAGGCCTTCGAACGTTGAGACGAGGCAAAAATGTCTCGGACATGGTGGGTGGTATCTCATACGAGAATACGCCTTGTAAGTGTAACTACTGGCTGTCGCTGACCAATTTTCTTTTGCTGACTGGAAGTCCAAGCTCAGCCACGGAGTCATCTGCATGCTTGATATGTACCTAGTAGGTGAACGGTAGGTAGTGCCAGCCTCGTGCCCTGGTCCCTAACCAGGAACTTCATCGCGCCTGGTTTTCCTGTTTATGAGGCAGAATCCGACTATATCCCGTCATAACAATTGAAGTAGATTCGCTTTTAATTCCATAGTACATTCTCACTAAGTATATTACGTCGTGAAGGATACATGGCTTGGCACCTGGGTCAGTGTCACCAGACTGGGCAGTATTGCACTGCATTGCATGACGAGTGACACCGACAGCCTCACTCTGTCGATCCCTACCTTGTAGCAAGCCCTCTGGTATTTTTGGCGCCTCGCCCAGCGCGACGTGAGCAATATTGCTGCCCATTGGCAAACTTTTGTTGAAGTATCGAGGACGTGCCGCAAACTTAGCAGGCGGTTTCAAGCAGCACTCATTGTCATCGACAGCGCCACAAAAGCAATGTCTTCTTCAAAACGAAAGAAGAAAGTTTGACATCGGATTCAGTAGTGCACAGCCATGATTACGAGCTCCTAGCTAATCAACGCCTACATGTAGGGCTTGTCCGCCGGTGGCGGAGTTGGGGATAACGGGCGCGTGAAGGATAAACCGCCAACGAGAGCCAGCAGCGAGGTTCGTCGGATAACAAACCTCCACCACAAATCTAGACCGCAGAGTGCCGCAATATGTCATGTCGTATGCAAGATGATTTTAGGATCCTCGCATCGTGTTTCGTCTCAATTGCTGCCGATCTATCTAGGACACATAACACTGTCTTAGCCGTGACTGTTCAACACTATGTGCACGCTACATGCGAGAGCCGCTGAGCAAGGCGCTATATTTGCGAGCCTGAGTATGTGCCCGCAGACCTGGGGCAGTATTGATGCAACAAAAGCCTGATCCGATCGTAGCAATCCATTCAACCGCATACCACCCGTCGACACGAAGCCTCAACGCCACCTACTCAGGGTACCCCTAAGCCAGCGCGGGAAACAACACTCCCTATACTAGACAGGCAAACTGTTCGCGATATTGGCAAATGTCCAAAACCACTATCGTCTGTCATGCTGTAGTCGCCTCGCGTCTCCTTTTCTGGGCTTAGAAAGACCCTGGCTCCGACCTTTTCCGCTTCTTAGTTACCGCGCCTGCCAGCGATGCTTCAGCGGTTCTTTCGCGCTTGTGCGACGTAACTCCTTTTGTAGTGTCTGCCCAATCACTCAAATCGAGCACACTCCTCCCGCTGGAAATTCTGTCCAGCATATCTCCCGCCGAAATCCTTTGGTTGGGGTCGACAACCGCCATAAGTTGCAAAGACCCGAGTTCTTTCGTGGTTGCTGCTTCTGTCACTGCCTCTACCCTGAGCGAGACTGTGTCTAACGGTCTCTTCCGAAAGTTGCAAACATCAATCGCAAAGGCTAGGGTCACAAAGAGTGACCAAACATCTACCTTGCATGTGTGCGTCCAAGGTTTGGTCGGATTCAGCTCTGGTGCCATATATTGAGCTGCTCCGGATACAAATGGAAGGCTCGGGCAGGCAAACGCAAAATCTGTCAACTGATATAGGACATCGGTTTGACTACCTGGAGGATGACTGTACAGGATATTTTCGGGATTGACATCCCGGTGAATAATATCCTGGCTTTCCAGATACTTTAACGCTTCCAATATTTGTTGCAGCAACCGTGGCGCTTCGCAGGGCTTCTTTCTGAAGGAATCCTGATCTATCAAGTCTTTGATGTTGCCCGCTCTCAGAGGCATGATGATATGCACAAACCTCAAGCCCCATTTTGGCCCCAGAAATTCTACAATGTTTTTCTGTGAAAGTCTGTCAGTATATTTACGATGGTAGTATCGGAGATGCGGAGGTTCGCACATGATCGAGCCACGACAAGACTGTGATCTCTTGGTTCAAAAGTTCGTGTGCTCGAGAACCTATTCTTGGCATTCGGATTTTCTTGACCGCAAGCTTTTGGCCGTTTGAGACGTTGACGACTTTCCAAATCACGGTAGATGCTCCCTTGCGTATCATCTCACGTTCTGTGAATATGATCGGGCTGTCGTCGACACTCGCGAAACACGGTCTCCTACGCGCAATTCTTGGACGCTCTGACTCGCATTCCGATTCGGTTAAAGCATTTTCAGTGTCATCTTCTGGTCGAGGTTCGACGAGTTCTCTAATATGAACTGGATCGGATTTGTGCCAGAAGATACGAAATTTGAACATCTGACCAGAACTATCGGGGAATCCAAATTCCTGGTTGGTGTTTTTGTCCACAAGTACTCGACGAGGCACATAATCGGACCGGAAGTCCATCGAACTCACTCCTAAGGTTCGAATTGATCCTGCGGAGGATCGATCGTACAACATGATATCCGACAAATCCTTCTTCACCTCGAAAGAACAGTGCATACGAGAGACGCGAGTATCATTCACACGTATGTTGCCCTCTTGTCCGATCGTAATAAGAGTCCGGCGCGAAAGGTTAGAAATATGAGGACCTACATCAAAGCCGCGGTAAAGGTTTGCGCCGTCGTTGAACGTAGAGACCAGATGCTGGTTCCGGCTATCCTCAAGCAGTTCTTGTGCCCTTGGCCCCAGAGGTACTAGGGAGAAGATGGCTCCAGGATGGGGTTCGCGTGTAGGGATCAGCATGGCTTGTGATTAGTCGACAGGGGGTATTATAAAAGTTGAGAACTTGATTGTACCAAAGTCGAAAGCTGCCCTCACCTTCGCTCGCTGAATTGACCAGCTTTTGAGTGTCGACAAGCATTCACTGCATCCTGTACCGTGCACGCAATGGGTGAAAGAAGGATGTTAGATGTGCACCTCCACACAGACTATGTTCTCTGTGCGAGATAATGAGATCAGAGCTCTCTTTGTTGTCATCCTGCTTTTGTGGGTGCCAATTCATCAAACGTTTCGACCACCCTTTCGATTGTACTCATGCACAAATGCATCTTGCAGACCTCTTTCATGATCAACGAATGAATTGAAGGGCTGTGCAGATCGACCTGCACATCCTTAGAGGCACAGAGACATAGTGAAGGAAAGCTGTTACGAACACTGAGCTCCTTTCCCTCGCCCATCGTCCCGCCACGACACTTTCCGTTACGTCTCGCCCTTGAAAGCTTCTGAAGGATGGCACGGAAGATAAGATCAACAACTGTGAAGATGAAAACATACTGGGTCAATTATGGCACAATGACAAGTAGTTTAGCGTGCTGGTTTCACAAACTCGCGCATAGCTTGAGCTGAGGAAAGCTGTCAGAGGTGGCAACGCCGACATAGAGGGGCGAGATCCAAGCGGCTTGTTGGACACCCCATCAGTACTGGATGTTCACCAGGTCACGGCGACCATATCATGCTGGCGCTCGACATCGAATCAGAGTCTGAAAGAGCATCCATCATTTGAGTCCTATAACGCGACATGCAGGTGCCATGGGTCTGTGATCTGGCTGAATTCATCAATCCTCAACTCAAGGTGTTGTCTGCGACGAATCATCATGGCCGAGGACTCAACGATCCTTGGCGCGCCAAGCAATTATGTTGTAGCAACTACCATTCTCCCGCGTTAGGCAAAGGCACCGTACCAAAATCGCCAAGTCCACGATCGTAGTAGCTTGGCTGAACAAGTTGCCAAGCCGGAACGACGGTATCTGCATAAAGTACGCAGTCAACGAGGTCGCATGCTCAATGAAGCATTACGTGTCGAAATTCTTGGCAATCCAGAACTTCCAACCGCCGGCCGTAAAAGACGGCCATCGGGAATAAACCCCTGGGCACGAGGATTGTCAAACCGATTATCGAAATGTGAGGCAGGACGACCCCCTTCGCGAAGTCCAAGCACTTGTAGGAGAGAAGTGCGGAGCAGACGCTGCGCGCGTGCTGTGTGAAGCAGGCATGTGCTCTCATCGTATGCCCTTAGGTTCGGTGATGAGCTACGGCATCGTTCATTGGGACGAACAGCGTCGTGCCTTGTAAAAACCTGGAGCAGGCCCTGCATTTGGCTGATGTTCTGTGTCTCAGGATGCCCGATTGTGGGGGAAAACTGTCAGCACTGACGGGCGGAGCGTCGATTGTGACACGCGCCCCACGATCTAGAACGAAGCCACGAGGCGCCACAGGAGTAAATGCTCAACTTTGTCGTACGATGCGAGCTCGGTGGAGTCAACGTTGACATTACATTACCCGTATGACTTGCCTATTACGTGCTCTCCCGGCTACAGTCCGATGTTGATTCTGCCTATTGGTAGTATTGACCCTTGTTTTTTTTTCTCTTTGTCTTGGCGTTGCGACGTCATGTTCGTATCCCATATACTCTTGAGCCAGTTCATAGAAGAACAATTTGGCTAACAAGAGAAGAAATTAAAGGAAGAAAGCAGGACAAATAAACAGGTGTGTCTTCATGATTTTTGATGAGACATTGACTCAGATCCATGTATAATCCCTTTTCGGCAAGTCAAGTAAGCTATCAAATCAACCCGCCTACACCACACCACGCGATGTTGGACGCCACACAACCAAGAGCCTCACCTTGGTGAAACCGCCTAGCGTCCGCAATGGCTGCTTCGTAGGCGATGCACCGCGGACAGCGCCACGTAGAAATAATGGCGTTAACACTATAATCATGCTTAATTCAGCCATCTTCTACTGGCTTCAGTTTCGTTTTGCATGTGTATCAAACGGGCTGGTATTTCCAGGAGAAACGCGCCACCTGAGGATGGATTTGCGCCAGCCGAAGCGGTTTGTTAGTCCTCGCCTTGTTTTACGTGTAAGATATGGAGTTTTGAGTTCAAAAAAACATGAGATCCTGTTTATATGATCTAAATTTAGGACATCGTTGATCGCGGGATTCGCATGGCTTGCGATATGGTTGATATGTTAAATAGAGGACGCCTACAGTCTTGGAGGACGAGAATATTGGATAATTTGATCTCCTTGAAGCCAAGCCTGGTTGACTCGGGAGGTTCAATCTGTTGAGTCTTGTCATTTCTTTTCGTTTTTTCCTTCATTAAGAGCTGGTTCTCTGGTTTGACTGTTTATCTTATAATTTGTTCTGCATTCATATCACTCTTTTCTTCATTGAATATCTTACTTACAGCATGGTTCACATTAATCTTTTGAGTTTGGCTATAGCCCTTTGCGCAAAGCAGGCATGTGCGTCTTGCGCCTATGGTACAATCCTGCAGCCGAGAGCAGAGAATGGATCCGTCAAGGTCAATACCTTTGGCTACTCAGGCGCAATAGTATGTTCTCATCACTCTTCTGTTTCCGTTGCAAATGACTCTTTGCAACTCATATAAGATCATGACGACCTGACCATGATAAATCAAGGGCCCGGCCAACTGGAAGAACCTCGACCCTGTCGCCAACGCACTCTGCTCAAGCGGAACGAAGCAATCCCCCATCAACATGGTTCGAGGAAACCTCACCGTCATCCCAGGCGCCCAGCTTGCCCTCAACATCCCAGATATGCCAGAGGGGACCGAGTTCGAGAACCTCGGGACCACGGTAGAAGTCATCGCAAAGGGCGGAAACATGACGTTCGGTGGCGTCTCCTATGCTCTCCAGCAGTTCCACTTCCACCTACCGAGTGAGCATCTCAACAACGGCGCCAGCATGGCTATGAAAGTCCACATGGTCTGGCAAAGCGAGGCCAAACAGGTCGCTGCCACGCAGTCGTCGAACTTGCTCGAGATAGTCCTCAACTCGGTCGACAGCATCGCCAAGCCCGGGTCAGTGACCAAGACCCAGCCTCTCGTTATGTCGGAGTTGGTCAACCTAATTTCACAGAGCTCTTTCCAAAAGTAAGTCGGCCGATTCTCAAAGAAGGCGAAATGCGGGCAGAGCGCTAATGTGAAATAAGTATGAGGGCTCGTTGACAACACCGCCCTGCTCTGAAGGTGTGCGCTGGCTCGTTTCGGACCAGAAACTGTCCATTAAGATTCAAACATTTTCAAAATGCTTTGGGCCAGGAAAATGTGCTGGCTCTCAACTCAGCCTCAAAGTAGCATGTGAGCGCACCATGATCAAAGTCGCTACTCACGTAGAGGAATGTCTGCTTGGAGGGGTCTAAGTGGCCATTTACTGCTAATAGCTACCGCATATCGCGATCATCGACGCGCACCAAATGCTGGAGAATCACCATAGACACAGTCATGGATAGAAATAGACATCATAGACTTGGCTATGCATGGCCTGTTGCGATTTCGACAGTAGCTCAACTCCACTGTGAATCATATGAAGACTGTGAATTCAAGGGTTCCGAGAATTGGACGCATTCAAGCGCATTAGTCAAGCCCAAATACCGACCCTGCATAATGCGTTCCAAGCTCACTGACAAGTTCATCCAACCGGCCAAGACCCAACCACCCCCACACAACCTCCATCTTCAGAACAGCCCCTCGATCCAGCACCAACCTTTCTCTTTCGCATTTCTTCTCTTGAAACTCGAATTTGAGGTTGTCCCAGAGCCCGAGCCCTGCCGTAGAAGCAATGGCTAAGGAGGACACTCATAATGGCACATGATGATGCGCAGGCTCCACCGGATATGCGCATTGGAACCAGGAAAAGGCTTCTGAGCAAAAAGGCGTCATGCAATTATCGTCTTCATCCAAACAGCTGGCGAAAAATGTATCTATGCCGACAAAGGGGGCAGACCTTCCTGTACGCCTTGGCTGTCTTGGCTCGAGCCATCAGCGCCGTCGCCGTCCAAGTCGTCGACATCCAAGTCCTCATCATCGCACAGCTGAGTCACCTGACTCACACTCCCGCCACTTGACTTAGCAGTAGGAACGTAGATCGAGTGGGCTGCAGGAACATGCTGTCGCACTATCGAGGCGATAGACAAGCAGACGCGATGATGCATCAATGGACGAGTCGAGCGCGTCTGGGATGACGAGTGGGGAAGGCGGTGTCCGGGTGCACAACCGGGCTGGTGCGTGATGGAGATGATATGATGGATCTGCAGACCTGCTCTACTGTAAGAAGTTTATCGAACGATCTGCCAGAATCTGATCAATGGCATTGAGGGCACTTCAAACCCAAATCATCGCTTTCAAGCCAAAGAATTATAAGCCCAGGATTTCTCATCAATAGACTGTGACTGCTAGCCTTCACCTACCTCGCCTCGGGTCTATCAGCTTCCCATTCGACTCGACGATTCGAGTGGTGTTCACACAACTCAATTCGACTCATGCATTTTGCGCCATGGGCGAAAAACGATTCGCAATATGGCTTCTTCGCAGACTGCCGCTGATCTACGTAACGATTGACGCAATACACGAGCGTCTCCACGTGTGGGCAACGGAACGTCAACCGTCTGGTTGAGGGAACAGAATCTCGGCCGATGCAACAATGCAACGATGCCACTTTTACAGTACGATGGTTGTATGCATGGGTAGCTTCTCGTATTTTACATTTAGAGGCCGTTGGCATCTACGGGATCATCCCAAAAGCGCCGTGCGCAGTCCCGTCGCGACATCATTTCGGTCCATTTTAAGAAACTCAAGTTGTTGTGGTATTTAGCATAGTTGCAGTGGCGAGGCAGAGCTAGGCCAGTTTGGATCCGGGGTCTTGGCGGGGGCTTTTCGGGGGTCTCGGGTCTTTCTGACTGCTGCTCATACCAGTTGGCCAGCCAGCTACAATAAATGCTCCAAGCTGAAATTCTAGTTGAGGTCTGGTAGGTATCTGACTGAGGCAATGGCCTCGGCAGTGCTCGGTTGACCCTGTATTGTACTGACCCTCTCAGTGCCACTGGACGCGGCCCCGCCATCCACCACAGCCTCTGCCGGACTTATGTAGCCTAAACTGGCACTAGCGTGGGACGCGGCAGGCAAACTGCGTGCCGATCTTTTACCCGCACCAGTGGAAACCAAGATTCAAGTTGCGCTGGAGCTGCACTGGAGCCGCTAACCCGCTGGAGCAACATCAGGCCGCCGGGCCCAAACACACGAGACCCTGAGCCCCCAGCCAGCTCCAGCACATTGGAGCAGTGGGAGCCGTTTAGCACAGCTTGTGCTGCTTTTGTTAGGCTGGCTAGCTGGCTCCTGGGCTTCAGTGGTATGACCGACCACTGGCGGCACTGGCCCCGGGACTCTGGCCGGCGGAGCATCCCTCACTCAGTGTCGACGTCGTGCCGTTGCCGCTTAAAAACCACCAGGCCAAACCAGACTGTAAAGCGACCTCGTATTTAGCGATCCACCCGGTGGCGCGCCTCTCCCTTGGCTGGACGTCACTATTCCCGGCAGCGCAAATGACGTAGCTTCGTCTAATATCGTCAACTCCATTTTCATCTCCATCACCATTGTCTTCAAACTCTTGGCTTCCGGAGCTGGCTCCTTTTTCGAAACACATAAAAGGCACCATCTGCCCCTCGATCAACAACTTTTCGAATCTCATCATCAACCATCTAATCATCTCAACCTCCAATCTCATCAGATCTAAACACTCGCCATCTCAAATCATACTCTACTACATTCTCATCAACCAAGTTGCAAAAATGAAATTCACCATCGCTCTCGCCTCCACCCTCGCTGCCGTCGCCAGCGCAGCTCCCGCCCCTGCCACCAGCACCGGCGCCCCTGACCCCAACACCTACGAGAACATCGACATCAAGGACTTCTTCGTCCGCAAATATGTCACCGGCGACAACACCAGAATCGACGCCGCCGGCTTCAAGCTGACGGGCAAGGACGCAAAGGACCTCGACTGCGTCGTCCAGAGCCCAGCCTACCCCGAGCCTACTGAAGTCACCACCTGCGGCGACTCAAAGTACCGCTTCTCTCTGCACCCCAGCTCTGGCTCCCAGGGCTCGAGTTCAGTCTTCGCATCTACCATGAGCTCGGTACTGCGTAAGTAATTTCCTATCTGCACATTGAGTATCTTCCTCTTGTACTGACATCACGTTTTCCCATAGTGTCGGATTCTGGGGTCAAGGAGATGTTCCCACCTACTGCGAGCGCATCATTGTGCAAGACGAGTTCATATACTGTATGATAGATAGATTTGCATAGTCATTCCTTTGAAATTTTAATTAGACATAATTCGCCACATATTTAACATTCGCTCAACTTGATGTCGCAGTGACGAGTCTGAAAATTGTACTACAGGGTAGTGATTGGTCTGGATTCTTACTTTCACTTGACAATGGGCGAAGCCTCCATGGAACTACATTGAAAGCAATAGCATAGTATTCTGGCCGATTTTTTACTTTTCCTTCGCCAAGTCTTGAGCTGTTCCAAGGGTTTACAGCCATCGACATTGGCTGGCTGGCATGTGCTTGACGGTTTGCCGCCATCGCTCGCGTCAACTGCGCAATTCTTCCACCATGAATACATCAATAGAAATGTCGAAATTAAAATCCACGCGCCGAATCAGGGTCACGCTACAAGGTCATGATATTTCCGAACAAAGACCGTACGTCCTATAGAGTTGATCTACTACAAATGCACACATGCATCAAACAACAACCTGTCCAATCTATCTGCGCGTCAAGAAACGACCCATTCATAAACGATAAAGAATGCCGTCACTGATAAATGTAGCAGAAGGGTCCATTGACAGTAGACATCGAGTCACCCACTCGAACTTTGCCACCTGCATAAGTCATGTCCATCACTGTGTCAACCGTGACATCAGGGCTAGGAGGAATTGCCATCAATCGCATCGTCAGTAGACTGCTCAAATGAGGGTTTAATATTTATGGCTTCATTGATAACTTACGGTTCGAATACGTCGCCGTCCCATTCAGCCCGTTCTTTCTGCTCGTCCAATCCTGCCCCTGCCAAAGCGACCAAAGCCTATCAATCTGGCCATGGAGAAAGTAAAAAGCCGGATCAGAGGGGGAGATAAAGAAGTCAAAGTCATCACCCCCAACAGACGCGTGCATGAAGGCATGGATACCCTCTGTGCCACTTTCAAGAAGAGGACGAAACTGATGGATGTTTGCAGTCTGGAGCAGGTTCAGCACTCTGTCCCAGTTCAGATACTGCTGTGACAACGAAGGCGTAAAGCTGCGCTTCAGACATCGTGGGTTATACTGCACTCCGAAGGTGTCTCCTGGCGTCGGGGGCCTCCCTGGGGTGACAGGACCTAGAGATACGTTGAACGGTACAAGAGGCCCTGTGGTGACGCACCCACCTCCCGTGCCCACAGAAAGGGTGAATGTCACCTCCTGGGGTAGTCCTGGGATATTTACGATTCTTGGCTGCTCGTTGATATTTTGACCATTGCCGCCAAGACTGCTGGGAGATCCGTCGAAGAGAGGGGAAGACGACGGGTCTTGGGCCCATCGCGAAAAGTCCCTGAGTGAGTTGCGTCAGTGTGAACAAGGGACATTTGTGAATAAAGAGTAGACAAGGCAATGGAATCAACCACATTCAATATGAATGTCACATTTGGTCTAATTCTCTACGAAATGAAGTACTCACCAGTAAGGTTGGTATCCCTTGTAACCGCATTCTTCTCGTAGAGCCTTCTTATAGCTCCAAACGAAATATCTATGCCAAGGTAGAAGAAGGCCCTGGACTCATGATATCAGTTATCAGCAGAAGTCCCTGAGAGGGGTCTTACTGGAGTAATCACTCAGCACATACCGACGAATGGATGTTCAGAGACGCATTGATATGAGAATACGTGAAGTCATCCATGCGATTCCGATTTCCGGGTGATCGCTTTGGGTCCCCTCGTGGTGGTTTTGCGTGCAGACATTTCACGGCGCGAATGTATTCGAGCCGCTCGTCTTTCGAAAGTGCATCCCTAGATGAGATTCAGTATTCCAAACGTAGTCCCAAGACTGAAATGATACAGAGCTTGCGTGGAACATACCAAGATCGTCGAATTGAAACGTTGCCAGGCTTGCATGGGCCCGTATTTGCAACTAGAACCCATTCATGGCATCTTTATACTTGGTCTTCATGTTTTTGAAGGCAGTTGGTGGCTCAACACCAGCTCGCTTGACGAGGCCATCATATTCCAGTGCCAGAGGCGAGCTTGACACCAAAGGAAGTAGGAAAATCGCCCACTTATACAGCATGACGGGTTTCAAGGACGAGAAAATTATGAAGGCTATTCGATTCACTGGTATGGTTCTGAATTGAATATTGTAGCTTGGTGATAGAGAGCCAATGGTTCTGGATAGCTTGATAACACGACTCTTTTATATATTTTTCTCCCAACGTATTGAATCCGGTATGTAACTGGTGATGCCATGATTTACTATCCCTTATTACTAATCGGCCATTCAAGCACAAAGCAATGACGGTTGCGGTTCAAAATGGTTGCATCGCGGCTGTAAATCTATTTAGTGCACACAAAAACACGGGTCGGCAAATTGAAAAATCCATGGCCCCCATTGTAACGATCCGTCTTGGCTAAACTTAATCTTCACATAGTTAAATAGTCTCGTGGATACTGCTTCGGCCGCGAAGTATTTCGTCACGCGCCGGCGTTTTCCCTAACCCTGCTTCGATGCACCCGTTCGGTCCATGGCCGCATAATCCATGCCAGGACACACGGCCGACCCGTCAGCTCTAATTGCGTATGGAGCCAATCGGAAGCCTACGATGGATTGTGGGTGAGAAATGTGGGATGTAAAATTGAACGGATGTGGCGGACGTGACCCGGGCCGCGACGCCACCGCCTTTGCAAACAAGGCGGTTCGCGAGCAAATAGGTTTGTAGACCCTTGCATCATATTACCTTGGCACGAGAAATAAGAACGGCCGGTAATCTCCGGGCTGAGGACTAGACTATGGAAGAGCGAATGAACAGGTGCGGCACCGGGGCCGGATCGCTCGGACGTTATAGGGCTCGGGGTCATGTCACGGTGTGCATTCGATAGTCTGTATTGATTAGGCTGCAGGATCTCGGTGTGAGTGGGAAATGGATATTGACGGGCCGTATTGGAGGAAAAAAGCCTGGAAAGACTGCGCCTTTTCTTAAAGAGTCAGCTGAGAACATGCATCACCTGCATTGATCCGATTTTGTTTGCAGTACAGACAATCTGATTAAGACACAACGTGAATGCTAGGGGAGACGGACAACAGACGCCCGCCCGAGGTTCCGGTTCTGTTTTCAACAACCACAACTGCCGTTGGCCGATGACCAATCATCTGTCCCGCAAAGTCTCACTGTACTTGCGCTATAATTAAACAACGTTGATCTTCCAGAAACCGAATATCTTAGGCCTCATTTGCCGTAAACAGAAACAAGCACGCTACATGGAGCTAATCCTAAGACATTATCCAACGTCGTATTGGCACATGATCACCCGCAAGATAGCTTTCGAGCAAAACACTTAGCAACGATAACTCCTTCACCGTACTTCTTCCAGCATTCCGCTGCACGTGGATGCATGTGCGAGTCGCTGCGATTTTGAGAGTCTATTGATTCAATGAAATTATCTCCATGCACTCTACTGAGTCCTCCGCCCAATCACTTTTACTAACATTCGTTGCACTTAACGCTTGTTTATTTTTCATGTCGGCATAAGTTCCTGTCCTTGAATGATTTCACTTAGACTTTGATCTGTCAGGATTCCGCTCTCGGGGCACTGCTGAAGCGCAAATTTCTAGTTCGGAACTGCTGGACTGCTGAACTGTATAGTAACCCTAGCCCTAGCCTTTGATAGCTAGTTCAAAAGCGACATGCGGCATCAATCAAGCTACTAGAAAGAGTGTCTACCAGGGGTTTTCACTGGTATTTGAGTGCAATACTGCCAATCTATTCCTTGCCCTCTGAATAAAGAAATTCTCCGTCTTACGAGCACCTTGGCGCAAAATACTTGGCAAAGAGGCACACAGTGTCACTTCCGTCAGTGCTCGGAATAGACCAGCGGAACGCTCTGAAAGGTGATAATTGATTGTGTAAACGCCAGCTATTACTTCAGCATTCAGAAGTGTTCGATACAGCCACTTGAATTCACAAGTCCAATGTGACATGTGTATCTCCCAGGTGCTCGTGAAATTCTAAAGGTGTCCGCTGCGAACTCAACTCGAATGAAATTTCTCCCATCTGCCTCAAATACTAATTATCTCTGCCACGGTACATTTCCCTAGCCGTATGCAACGCCTTTTATTACGTAGTGGGTTTTCGGAAGCCAAACGAGGACAGCCCTCTTGAAGAAACAGCTATCCGCGCGCGCGTCGGATGGTGAACCGCCGCAGACTTTGTTGTACTAGTGTAGTTGTGTTCCAGTCGGATTGCCTCCGCCTTCGTGGACGATAGACAATCGCCGGTAAGTGGGAGAATTCAGCGGAAATTATGGCTGTAGTAAGTAGGATCATGATCGGAATACTTGGAAATTGCGGGGACGATGCTAGTTGCCGCAAGTTAGCTCTTGGCTTCTGTTGTAAGCAATGTTGGCAGCTAATGTAAAACTGGAAGCTTCCCCTCCCTTGCGAATCGCGCCAAGCCTCGAAGTCAGCAAGAAAGACAAAACCAAGACAGCTGCTCTCGCAAACAACCCGGGGTTCGCATTCAGTTACTGCAATTTGAGTGTGACATCTTCCCTCTCAAACACCTTTTTAATCTCTCTTTTCGCCACACCTTGGTTTTCTCTCGCACAGTCGGCGTTTATTACAATCTTGACTCTTGAGCAATTTCCGAAGGCATCTGGCAATGTCATTATCGCCTAGCATCGACGCCCTTTCACCGGAACTCTTGACCAAGATTCTGCAACAATTGTACCCGGTCGGGAGCGCAAGACCTGCTAGCCTCGTGAGCTGTCTGCTTGTCTGCCAGCGATGGCGAAATATTGCACTTCCCATCTTGTACCGCGACGTGACACTAGGGAGCAATCAGCTGCCTCGTTTCCTGACAGCGTTTGATGCGAAAAACGCGGGCGGGTGAGGGGCGATACAATCTCTTACTATCCGTCTTACATGGCCCAACACGAAGGTAATTGACAATGACACCAATGGACTTTCGCCAGCCATGCTACCTGATTCCTGGCTTCGTGGCTTAGCATGCGATGTTCTGGCTCACCTGGGTCCTCGGCTTCTCAGCTGCTCCCTCTCAACAACGTGCCCTACCTCTTGGCGCTCTATAGCGGCTTTCTTAAGAGCATTGCCTACTAGCTGTGTCAATCTGGAGCTCGATGCTGGTAATCTTGACACGGATGACTTGAGCAGTCAAAGAGGTCACGACGAGGCAGACATCGTTTCTAAGGGAGCGGTGCATTTATGTGACGAGCTACGCGCTGAGCTACCTCGGCTGAATCGAGCCCGTATCAGGCTGCGAATAATATGCAGTGCCATTGTGTGTACATACCAGGGCGATCACGATTTGCAGGCCGTCTCGCTCCCCTCTATGCGGTTTCTCCTATTTAACTGCATCGACAGATCGGGGGTAAGTAAATGCTGCCAACAACAGCCCTCTGCCCTACATAGCTTGGAAGCAGCATCTTGGCATTCGGTTATTCGTGGGCTTCAGTGCGTTGCAAATACGAACAAAGATGTGATTGCCAAATTGGTGGTCATGGGCTGCGTAAGAGGCAGCGAAGACGATCGGCGCTACCACAAAACACTGCTGCGTTGCGAAGTAGGCAACAAGGTTTCGGCCTTGGCATTTCCTGTCTCAAACCTGCCGCGAATCGACAACCTCATCAACGAGAGCCCGGACATCTATTACGTTCGAACACATCGAGGCGGTTTTGTTGCGGGCGGATCTTCGCTCTTAGAGGAAGTAGCCGAGGGTCAGCCTTAGAAGACGCTAGCAACAGGGACCAGGTTACCTGCTGCTGATGCTGCAGCCTCTCCGACGCCAGAGAGGGGGGATCTTGTGTCAACGGAGGCAGAGTGGAGGCAGAAGTACCCAAGAAAGTCATGTCCATTGTGGGCAAACGAGAAAAAGACGGGCATGAGGTTGTTGGAGTTCGAGGAGAGGCAAAACATTGATCTGAGGGGCTTGATGGAGGAGACACCTGCTGGGTGGCATAGGCCAGTTGAGTTTGAGGGTGTTTTTAGTGCGGAACGAGGGGTCGGAAGGTGTTTGAAATGCATAGCAGATTCTAACGAATTATGCCGAGGCATCGGAACTCTTGTGGCTGCTGAGCAGTAACTTCACGTCGCGATATGGATCTGAATCATGGAACAGTGCTCCTGTTTAGTACATGGGCGTACCGTCATCAACAGCAGTTCAGAACCAAGATCATTCGATAAGATGTTTAATATTCAAGAAGAAGAAAAGTAAGTGTATCAATCTCCGTGTGGGTAGATCTCCTCCTTCCATGACAAATAATGATAAGTTGAATATACTGTAATACTTGCGGCAAGATCAGCCCCCAAACCAAAGGCAGATGAGTTGTCTGATTTCAAAGCCGAATGAACAATCACAATGACGGTAATAGAAACGAGAACTGCGAACAGGGAGAGCAGGAGAACAGCCCATTTCAATCTCCCGTTGATCCGAATGCCCCATCCAATAACGTGTTGTCCCTCAGCTCCTGCCCTTCGGACCAACTGTTCGCGAAGCTTCTTGGGAAACATCATCATCCAGAACTTGTCAGTGTGCGTGCCGGGCTTCAGCAGATGTGCTAATGGGATGTTGGCCAGCTCAACATCTTCCATTGGCACTGGCTCGTAAATGTACTTCCCAGCACTTACTTCGGCTTCTGGGGGAAATTGCTTGGTTTTAAACCAACTAGGACAACAATGCATTCCGACAGGAATCAGCTGGAACTGTATACAATTAGTCTTAGACTCTACCTCAGACCCGTATAAAAATAGAAATCAAATGGATAAACAATATATAAGTATACGCAGAATATATATCTACACGCACAATAGTTTGAGCGTCCGGCCTCCGTGGACCGATGGAGCCTGCTTGGTTATTGTCGATTTGTAGTTGCGGCTGGTCGGTGTTGCCGGAGGCCGTAAACTGTATTGGACGTGCGTTAGCATTAAATGTGCTCGCTCGAGGGTTCAAGTGTGCTTGCGGTGGCGGAGCCGGATTTGCGTCACGCGTGGATGTGCCCGGGGTCTGTGATCCGGCGGCCACACTCCTGAGGAGTCTTTGCCGAAACCTCTCAATACCGCCTGCTGACAGCTTTCTAACATCAAGGTACGAGTGCTCTCCCCAACTCTGGAAAAAGATTAGGATTGATATCGATTAATATGGGGAGAGACTTATGCAGAGATAAGTAATTCGTTGATATCCTTCCATTGGTGGGAAGAGATCACTCATTAGCCAAAGCCGCCAGGATTGCCAAAGACTTATTTCAGAGGCGCGTATGCTGGAGACCTCGGCATCAATCTTTTTGTCCATAGTGACTGAATCCGCAGACATAGAAGCCATGGTCTTGAGATCAGAAGATCCACATACGTTGAGATCAGGTGTGTTCTCATCCAAGGGGAGAGAGTTGTTTGATCGATGAATGGTGACAGGCTGGTTTGCATGAGCATCGGTGAACTCAAACAGCCACTGGCCAGTCCCTGACAGCCGCCTTCCTAGGATGTGCTTCTGGGAATAAGCTTGATTTAATGGTGTCAGGCAATTAAGGATGCGTATGTGCTCTAGACCGTGGAACACATAAATTCTAACCTCTGAATCTAGAACAGACGAGCTAATTGTACAAGGGCAACAGATATCATAACAAACAATCCGGCCCAATTGACGGTCTGGAACATGGATCGTGGCATGGATCTACCATGGATAGTATCATTCTGACTTGCCTTTGATGGCTCGCATGGCCGTGGTTCGTTTGTGGGCCGCCATGGGCCGCGAATCGGTTGCACATCCAGCAAAACATCATCAACTGCGCCCGCTCTGAAAATAGCCTATACTTTGCTCACATAACGCTACCAAACTTTCGCAATGGAGAGCTTGTCTACTACACTTCTGTGCAAGTCATGCAGTACTTATGGGGAGACTGAACAACCAGTACTCGTGAAGTATTTCGACATACTTACCGATTTTGTCCTTGTTGCTTCCAACTCCCAGTTATATATCAGTGTTTTTTCATTTAATAGTTTGAATGCAGTGGACTATTATTCGCCCCAAGTTTCTTACTCTGCCCTGCCAACATGCTGCGACTTCGGACCCACCATGATTGTCTGTGGTGCCGTCTGACAACTGCTTCCCCCGCAAGACGGATAAGCAACCCACATCCTTCAGTCACGCAAGAGATCCACAACCTGTCGCGAGCGCCGATGTTAGAGATAACTGATCGGGGCCGTAGGGAAATAAAACGGTCGGACGCCGCAACGTGGCATGTATTGTTGTGGTGCTAGAACGCCGCGTATCCGTCTGATGTCTCGGGACCTAGATTAAATTGCCATCTTTGACTGAATTTCTTGGCGCCATTGCTCTTTACTCCCAACAGGTGCATGCACCCACAACGGCCAAACCCTCACTCACGCGGCCATGACTATTCAGGAAAAGTCCCCAGTGCAGGGGCACACTGCCCAAGCCAAAAGTTCCGCCCCAGTGATCGCTGAGAAATACGCCGATGAGACGCTTCGCATCGTCGAATTGCACGGCGATGAGTTTGGTCCATTGACGCCGGAGAATGAGAAGCGCATACGGAAAAAGTGTTATTGGTATGTGATGGGGCTTTTATCGGCGATAAACTTGCTCTTATTCGTAAGTTCATATTCTATCGTTCAATCTAGATCTGAGACTAACACGGTCGCTTAGATTGACAAGTCGACGTTGGGATACGCCGCCATTCTAGGTCTTTTCGAGGAAACCGGCATCAGTAAGGCAGAGTACAACAACCTAGGCATATTTTTTTATGTCGGTACGTCATCCGGACATCGCCTGATTCGTACTATCTCTAACTTCACTCTTCAGGATACCTTGCAGCACAATGGCCAGGTCACTACGCAATGCAGAAGCTTCCATTGGGAAAGTTCGTCGCAGGTCTTGTGTTTGTATGGGGCGCCTCGGTGCTATTACACTGCGTCGCAACGAAGTATGCTGGTCTAGTTGTGCTGAGACTGCTTCTCGGTGCCAGCGAATCCGTCGTTGTGCCAGCCATGGAAATGACGATTGGTATGTTCTTCAATCGCCGAGAGCATTCCTTCTTGCAACCTTTTCTGTAGGTGACCTCTGCTGCGGCTCCCGTCTGCGCGGCATTCATATCATATGGCTTGTTGTGGATCAATAGCTACATCCTGCCATGAAAACTGTTCATGATTGTGACGGGCGGACTTTCCGTCTTACTTTCAGTCGCAGTCTGGTTCTGGTACCCCAACAATCCTAGTCAAGTGAAGTTCTTAACTTTGGAGGAGAAGGTCCATGCCATCAGGCGCGTGCACGAATCAAGTCAGAGCTCGATCGAGCAAAAACAGTTCAAGAAGTCACAGTTCCAAGAAACGCTCCGAGACCCTGTGTCGTGGCTTTTCTGTCTGCAGTCGTTTACGCTTATGATGTCAAATAATCTGGCCTACGGGCAACAAAACCTGATCACAAAGGTTCTCGGTGTGACGAGTTTGGGTTCGACCCTTGTTGCCGCTGCGGGCGGTGGATTCGGCATCCTGGTTTGTCTGGCTGGTACGGTTGCTCTCCGTTGGTGGCCTTCAAATCTTGCTTTTCACGGGTTCATATGGTGTGTTCCAGCCATAGCGGGAGGCATTGGCATGGTGGCTCTGGATTGGGATCAGAAGTTGGGAGTGCTTGCGTGTCTACTTCTGGCTGGCCACACATTCGGAAACACGTACATCATCGCCCTGGGGTGGACAACATCATCTGCGGCTGGGTACACCAAGAAGCTGACCCGAAATGTCATGTTCATGCTCGGATACAGCGTCGCAAATCTGATCTCTCCGCAGATTTGGGTTCCTCGAGATGCTCCGAGGTACTACGGTGCCTGGATTGCCCAGATTCTGGTTAGCTGGGTCGGCACGCCTTTGATTTTTTTCATCATTCAGTACATATTGAGGAAGCGAAATGCGGAGCGGAAAGCCTGGGCCGCTGGGTTGACAGCGGAAGAGAGGGCGCAACATGAGGTGGGACAGGTCGAGCAGCGCGATGAAAATGGCGAGATTACGCGACACGACGTCCCGATAGCGATGCTGGATTTGACTGATTTGGAGAATCCCTTTTTCATATACCCCATCTAAAGTATCAGATTATCAGAGATGTAATTGCCCCTCGGGCGTGGAACGAACACGTACATTTCATTGGACGTACCATCAGGTCGCGACCTGAGCATATATAGGCCTCCAATCCTATCATGAAGAAATTGTGATAACACTGGAGACCGGCTGTATAATGAAGCTCGAATCTCACAATCTATACACAGAGATTCTTGATTCAGGAAATCTGCATTGATCTTTTATAACGTCTGACCCGTTTCAAGCCCACACCAATGTAACCGAGAGCCGGCCAGACCCCCCCCCTAAACGCTGGCGATGCAGACTCTCCTTTTCAACGAGCGCCTTTTCTGACTTTACGCAATATGAATATCGAGATGATATGATTTTAATCTCTTCACTCTCTGCTTCATGACTATCGCAATCTCTCCAGGATTGTTCCTCCTGCTCACCACGTGCGCATATCCATATTCATCTTCCACGTCTTCAGTGTTCTTCCAGTCATCCTTGATTGCGCAGAGGGCAAAGTCAAAAAGAAATAATTACAATTCACCCGTGCTTTTCTCCTGGACCATGAAGTTTCTTGGCTGACAATCGTTGTGCACCACTCCCGCCTTGTTAACCACCTTTACCAGATCCATTGCGGCTTGTACCACGGTCTTGCACACCTCGGGTTGGTTAGGCAGTTGGGTGGTAAGCTCAGCAAGGGTGAGTCCGTCAATGTAGTCGATCAAGATTCCAGGAATCTGGAAATAGCTTATTGGTAGATCCGGTGGGGTTTCAAGTGGCATATATGTGACTGATGCAATGAATGAGGGAATGATGTGTCCCTGGAGTACTGCGGATGCAAACGTCTCAATTCGATAGACCTCAATGGCTTTCTTATCACACCGATTTGGCCCGTCGCGCAATTACCCACAGAAATTTCCTCGTCACATCTTCTGGTCCTGCGTTTTCTTCCCCTTCGAGCTTCGCCTTCTCAATAGCAAGACCGCTATCCGCAACCAGCTTCGTCGCACCATCAACACCAAACCCGCTGTAAAAGATCCAGCCCTTCTCGTGCAGCCATTTGTCAACAACCAAGCATTCTGCATCATTCTCATCAAAGTTGACCATCATGCATCCATCCGGCTCTAGCCACCTTGAGATCCTGTTCACCATTTCACGTTGCTCTGAGCGCGGCAAGTGCAGGATACTGTACTGTCCAATGACGGCGGTGAAGGAACCCTCGTCAAATTCAAGATTCATCATGTCATCCTGAATGTATTTTACGCGATCACTATAGGCAGACAGATTGCGGCGCGCCAAGTTGAGCTGACTTGAAGATATATCGTTCGCAACAACAGTCAGTTGCGGATTGTCGGTGAGCAGGCTGGTCAACACGGGATATCCAGCGCCGCACCCAATTTAAAGAACTTTCGCCGGGCCCTGTTCCAAGTTTGGAAGAAGTCTCTTGAGCTCTGCAAGATTCGAAAGTCGAGTCGGGTTGTGCTTCTGAGTCCATTCGAAGTATGGATCGGCAATCTCGCCATACGACCCTCTGACCCGGTCTTTGAAATCCTTTGGTAGGTCATTGAAGTCTGCTTGCTTGACTTGATTCATTATTCATTCCGCTCTGGTCGTGAATACTGGGCTTAGCTGTACTTGTGCCTATATTCTGTTGTTGGTGAAGTAAGCTGATCAAAATCTGCAGCTCCAATCAGAAGAGCGGCTCGTGGAATTTATACTGCGGGGTGTCACGACGTTACCGTCCCATCCGATCCGAACTTTCAAGGTGTGTTTGAGTACCAACTACGTATCGCAACTTCCTAACGTGGCGATATGCATCCTTAGGGCGTTTTGGCAATGATTTGTCTCCACTTCGATGCCGAGTGATTGTCTGGGTAACTGTGTGACCCGACTGGTACATGTCTCTTACAAGGAAATGAATATCTATACTCACTCACACGCGGCTCTGTTGGGTCACATGGATGTCACGGGTTATTATTTCAAAGAATAAAATCATTGTTTTTGATAACGTTTTTAATTTCTTTATTTCCTACGGAGTACCGACATTCAGGTTCTCTGCTATCTGATAATCTCTCGATCTAGCTGAAACTATCCATTCTCTAGAAGTTGAGATTTCCATATCCTAGAAGCAATCTTCCGAAGAAATGTTAGACACTATTTCAGAAGCTCATAATTATCTCAAGAACTCACCATTTATTTAACGTGCTTGTTCACAATCTGCTGCGCCTCATTGTTCGCATCAGCAGCATCTCCCTTGTTCTCAACCTTCTCAACCTTGGACACAATGATAACCTTGGTGCGGTTGTTGCGCTTGGCAGAGAACTTGTGGTTGGACCACTCGCCAATCTTCTTTAGGACATCGTCGTCCTTGTCGTCGGGGATGGAACCGCCAGCCTTGTTCTCAATTCCGTCTTTGTTGTTAAGACCGCCCTTCTTATAGGCAGTGGAATAGCTGATTCTGGAGGCAAGGGCCTCGGTGGCGAGAAGAATGACGGCAACGGGGAGGAACTTCATTTTGATAGTAGTTGAGGAGTTCTAATTGGGAGTCGTTTGCTTGTGTTTGGGTTTATGTAGTTTGAGATGAGGATGATGAACGTTTCTGAAAGAAGGGGATCTTTGAGGTCATTTATACTTGAAGTTGGTCTCTTGATTACTTTCTTTCTCTCAAATAATGGTGACATCGGATCGACAGATTCCTCATTATGCTCCAGTTCAAAGTAGTCATTGAGCTTACGTCCACTTCAGCGGGGCTAGCATAATCTTTGCGACTATCATGAGAACTCAGTGTCTCGTGAGGACATGAGGCCGTGAGCCTTGTTCGACTTGTACTCAAGAAGCGAGAAAAAATCGATAAGATTTACCTTTATCCGTGATGAGCTTATGCCAAGTCTGCAGCCCCCAAATACGCAATCGGGGCTAGACATGCGCATAATTGCGGCCATAGCCTCATGGCACGCATTTCAAAAGGGCAATAGCGCACCGGAAGCCTGCCGATGCTACGGTCTCCGAATCCATCGGCAACGTCGTCTGCGAACTGATCGTCGTCGGAACTCGACCGAACTCCACCCGCGACTCACATCAGACTTCAGACGGGACCTGAGACATCCACGAGGAAGCGACGTTGAATCCCTGACACGAGAACGTTAATTTGTAGTACGCGCTATTTTTAACAGGCTTTCATTCTATCATGAAGATTCGTTCAAAACAGTCAACTTCTCAAAACCGATGCGTTGGAGTATAAGTCCACCGCCGCCGGTTAACGCCGCCAATAGTGTCACTGCTGGGCAAAGACATTGTGCATGCTGTTAAAGCAATCCAGCGTACGTCGTTTATATCTTTTCTATTTTACTAAATGTGTATCTTACAGCCAAGAACATCGCTAAGACATTTTGACGATCATCACCTCTTGCATGGTTAATATGGTCGGAAGGAGGGTGAAACAAGACTTCAAAAAGCCAAAGTAAACCGGCTTACATCTCCACATACCTTTGTCAAACTCGTCAAGACCACAATACATTTGCAGTCACGAAATATCTCGTACTTAGGAAATACCACCGGCTGAGCCGGTACTTGAAGATCTGCACGATCGGCAGGACACGACGGATCGGCTTGCTTACACCCACGTCAGCGCTAGCGAGGCTGCAGATTTACCCGCGCGCGACACAACTACATCATAATGCATGAGAATGATTTGGACACTTGAACATATCAACGGATGCGTCAATTTCTTGTGAAACTTCTGTCGTTTCAATACACAGAGGCGGAAATCGCAACGAAACACTATTCACTATCTCATTGGATCCAGTCTTTGTTCTCAACTCGATTCACCCCGCTCCATTTCCACCTGATAACAACTACGATCGTGGTTCCTCTCAACACAACACTCACGCTCGCCTAATCAATCACATTCCATCTCATCCGTCATGAATTCATCAACATTCACCCTCTTTTCAAACCTACCCACCGAACTCCGCGACCAAATATGGCGTCACGCACTACCCCCTGCCTTCACCAACGCGCTCTACCCCTACCGAAAAGGATGCTGGCAACCACGCCACCTCCAACCAGACGACCCAGAATACGACGCCCAAAACCCAGAGCTCAATCTCAGCTTCGAATTCAACCACACCCTCCTCTACAGCACGCAAGTCGACATCCCCATCTTCTTCGTCAACCGCGAAGCCCGAAGTATCTCCCGCTCATGGATGCACCAGCATGACATCAAACTGCGGTACATCAAGTCCAAAGACCTCCTCATCGCCATCCGCGACTTCAATCCCCAAACAGACATACTGTATGTTCCTCACGACAGATGGAACGATCTTCTCTGTGAGCCGTCGGATCGACAATTTGAATCAGACCTGGTAAATCGAAATCTAGGATGTCAGGCCCCACAGTTCACGCGCTGGGCGTTGTCAGAAAAAATCTTGCAGTGAGAGGACGAGTCTTTACCCGAGCTGTTGGAATGGTATTACAGCGCCGAGGAAGTCTACATTGTGCGTGAAGAGGCCGTTACCAACCTCGGTGAGGACGAGGACCTGAAGATCCAGAAGCGGTTCGAACTGGCCACTGTGTCGGAAAACTCATTAGTATGGAATTTGGGCAAGGAAACATTCGAATGGAAGACCCATCATGGGAAACAGGAGAACGATGGATTTATGGATATGAGAAAGCTAATTCAGGGCAATCTGGGTGCCGATGTGCCGCTGAAATTGGCGTACCATGGACAAGAGGACTTCCAGATCCAGCCTGCTTCGGTGGTAGGATACTGAAGGTTCGCACGACGACGGAGATATATGTAACATAACGTTCATGGAGGTGGTATGTTCCTGGTCGCTGGTAACGGGAGTGTCAAATTGGCTATTTAGGCGTCGTTGAGCTCAAGGATCTTCATTGAAATGGACTAGACCTTGCTGAAGAAGCATGTGCTTGACTAATGACAGGCTCTGCAGTAAGTACACGGACGCTCGTAGTAACGCGCTGGGAAACGGCCATCGTCTGAAAATTTGTCGATGGTTATTGGCGCCTCAAATTCGTCACAACTACGCACTCATTAAGCAAGCACAATCCATCATACAAAAAAACCATCACCAAGAAAAAGGGGGGTATACGCAAGACACCGCCAAAAATATCAAGATGTGAAAAGAATGCTCTCCTCACTACATCTCTTTCAAGTATAAAGGGTATCACCATAGAATCGAAAACAAACAAAAACGGTCAGATGGGATCTCAAAGATAAATTGAAGTAGATTGGGGAGAAGAGTACGCATTGCAGGCAAGGAAACTCCGATAATGCTCCGCGATTGCCCGTTGTCTTCATTGTCCACGACCTGGCGTGCAGGTCGAGATGAAAACGTCTTGTCCAAAATGCTTATGTAAAAAAGGGTTGACGAATATGTAACCAGTCAGCAAGGACGCACCACAAGGCACGTCGCTGCAGATCAATGTTGATGAGAGGGGATGTATGTGGATCTCAAAGACACGGCACAAGCCTTCTCGGGCAGCCCAGGAAACAGCGCCTAGCATGAGCAGGCAGCAAAGAGGTGATAAAAACATGCAACTTAAGAAAGTGAGAGGGCTGTCGGAGAGAAGGTCCAAGGCGAGTGTCTACCCGAAATGGTTGAACGCGGCGACGACTGTTGATGTGACCGTGGTGTGCAAAAATGCAAGACGTCCATGCTCCAGCGCAGCGCAATCGACGCGCGCGTGTGCTATGCTGGGAATAGAAGGAGATATAAAACACATTAAGATTTGGCTGAGTGCCAGGCGTCCGTAGGAGAATTCGTTGCGGAAGCCTGGCAGCCAGAAAGTAGTAAGGCGACCCAGCGAGAAGCCCAAGTCTTGCCCGTACATTGGCGTGTTCGGCAGATGAGAATGAGCGTGACTTTTCGATAGCAGCGGCTCCTGGCGGTCGTGAGTTCGTCAGATCGTAGATCGTCACGGAGTAGAATGAAGTCAAGAAACGCCCTAGGCTCAAAAACGCGCAACAAAAAGTTCTGACAAAGAAAATAAGTCACCACAAGGGTGACCGTGTCCGCCAAGAAATACGGAATGAATGTGTTGACCAACTCAAGGTCTGTTCCACCTCTTCCCAACACACCTCACCATCTCGGCTCCTCACTCAGTACTCATTTACATGAATGCGACAACAAGCATGCCTGCAACACCAGCCAAAGCAACCTTGGTGGCATCGAGAGCACCAGCGGCGTTATCAGGGCCCTTGGTGGTGGGAACAGGAGCCGGAGCAGTGGTAACAGCGGGAGGAGTAAAGACGGAGGTCAGGCCACCAGTGGGCGCAAAAGTGGTCGTCGTGTTGTGTGCCCAAGTCGAGGTGACGGTGTGGGCGCGAGAAAGGGTCACCGTCTTGACCAGCTTGGTGGTGGGAGCCGAACCGGTGGCAGTAGAGGCGGTCTCGGCGAGAGCCAGAGCCGGAAGAAGGGCGAGAACAAGATTGGTCAACTGCATTTTGACTGGTGGTGTCTTCTGTTTTGTTGCGTTCCTGAACTGGTAGACAGACTTGGCTGGGTCGGAGAATCGATCGCCTAAGACGGGTAGCTGCGAGATTGTCGACTGGGGTTGCTCAGATACGAGATAAGCGGACTGGGGCAGATTGAAGGTTGGAAGTAGTCCAAAAATATCAGGCCTTGCGATGACTTCAAAAAAAAGGTTGAAATTGGTCCGCAGAGACGTTGATTCGACAAGGCTGAATGCGACTGTAGATCGAGAGGCTGCGCGGGATGCTTGATGCGGTGCGTTAACCGTTATGTTCTGTTGGTGGTTTGTTTGTTTGTCTGTTTGTTGGAGCACAAAGGCTTCGGACGCTGCTGTGTTGATATAAAAGGAGTGACTTGCGTGAAACGCAGAACGGAGAGGCTTTGCCAACGAAGCCTTGGGGCTGGAGCGAACGAACGATGAAGCGAAACGTGCTGCAGACGACAAAGGAAGACGAAGCGCAGATGAGACGGGGGCGTCAGCCTTAGTATAATAAGGATGGGGAAGGGGACGAACGGCGCTGGGGATGTGGATGGGCATGGGCATGGGGGTCGCGCGACCAGACCCAGCCGGAGCCACAGGCGAGGCAGACGAGGGGCGCGACACAGGCGCCGACAAGGAAATTGAGCACCCGCCAGCCAGCGGCGCCACGGTCCAGCTGGTCAACCCAGGTCAACAGCTGGTCGACGGAGGCGCCAGGGGCAGGCCGTGCCTGGCCGTGCCTGGCCGTGCCTTCCCTTTTCGCAGTCTGGTTGGCGGTCCTCTGGCGGTCCTCTGGCAGCCCTTTGGTGCAATCACAGGCCCCATTGCCAGTGCCTGCAAGTGTGGGAGAGACTAGCGCGACCCATGTCTCTTCATGGCTGAATCAGAGTATGTGGGTACCTGGGCAACTAGGCTAATGCCCCTATGGCAACCGCGTCTCAGGGACATGGCCAGGCACAAGGACCCAGTGCCGGCCGACATCCTAATCGCAGCAGCGCTTCGAGGGCGGCGCAAGGAGGAAAGGAGCAGGAACATTGAAACGCATTCATTGATCGCAGGGCTCGAGTCAATGGATCAAAATGGGATTGGCCCGTCTTCCCTTTTTCCTTCATGAACTGCCCTTAGGCTGGGTCCGTTCCTCCACTAATACTAAGCATCTCAATCTCCATCACTCACATCCACATCCGTCCGTCCCGTCTGTTTGCTGACCGCACTTGTGCTCACTCCAGCTGCTGCTCAGTGCCAACACGCTCGAAACCGAGCCCGACCGGCGCGCAAGCGCGTGATTGATGCACCTCTCTCATTGTTGATCAAAGCGAGCGGAATTTTCACGCGGCCCACAGGCACCCAAGCTCTGACAAGTCGGTGGTACAGGAGACGTTGTGTCTCTCGGCCGCTTTGGTGTCTCAGTCGCGCCCCTTCCCAAGCCATGTCGTGACTTACACGATCACACGCACGGACTATCGACCAAAATTGGCTGTCTCCGCCCTTCATCTTGAGGGAAATCAGACCGCGAGCCGCAAAGAAATTCTCTTGGCCTGCGCCGACGGGCACACGCATCCTGCAGTTTGTCTTGGGTCCTGGTTCAGTTGCCTTTGGTGAGAGAAGCAGGCAGCTTTCGACGCGCAATCTCTATGTTGCTGGTCATCGTCACCCCTTCAGTCGAGTCTTTCCGCCCACCCACGGCTGACCGATTGTTCAGCGCTGCGATGGGTAAAGAAGCGGGTGATTTTAAGCCGGCCGCCATCACAATCGGTCGACTGCAATTCCCCTCCTGCTGCTTCTGGCACCATTGTCTGCCCCTCCCCCAGAGTCACCTCGTTTCCGTGATCGGCTTCATCTGGTGACTTTATCGCGCGTGGGTTAAATTTGAATAATCTCCTGCTCTTACATTGATTGGCTGCGCTGCTGCTGCTCCACCCGCTCTTTCCTGCAATGGCAGCCTCGAAGCAACCTTGTTCCTGACGCTTGCCCTCTTTGAGCTGGCGTCTTGGCTCAAATCCCATCCATCGCTCCTTCCTGCCCCACCCTTTTCAATTGCCCTCGCTTTGTGCAACTGCCGCAAAATGCCACGAGACATGGCGGCGCCTTTGCCCTGCTTCCTTTTTCCTTGTCGCATGTACGGCCAGCCTGTTTGATGCTGATTTGCGATCAAAGACGGTCCGTAGCATTATACAGTAGATGGATGTTCGCATTTACTTTGTGAATTAGGCAACGGAATTCTTGCTAAAGAACAATAGTCCAGACCTAAAAATAGTCTAGACTGGGCTCCGAATGATCCAACAACGCCTGCAATAGGACTATGAGCTGCCTTGCCCAACCAGACAAACACCACACTCTCATACCTTACGTACCTAGGTACCTACCTAGGCACATATGTATCGAACTCACGCAGTTACGACTATCGCCTCCAAAGCATCGCTGTGGCGCAATGGTTATTTCACCCGTCGCACACAGACCATGCATCAACATGACCCTAGCTTAGATGTCGTTCCCTTTCATGGTAAAGGCGAGGAATCATGCTGATTTTCGAAGAGCTTCTCAAGTCTCATGCTAGTCTGTTCAACAATTCCATCGGGATCAATTGGGAAGAAAGTCGTCGCTTTGTGGCTTTGTAACGAGCGCTGACGATTCACAATGGTGGGTTCGTTGATACACACAGCGAAGCATCATATAAAATGCGCGTCAATCGCTTCTCCCTTCAACGGCCTGGTTTCAATCCAAAACGTTTTGTCATTAACCACCATTTCAACGGTTTGGAGAACCTTCACCGCCACCGATACAGTTGGTGTTACATCCACGATCCTACCCTGCTGCCATGACTACTCAGCCCGAACCGCCTGTGTTCAAGGTAATTGAGCATTCGACCCTGGTTGAAAATGAATACGTTGTCCACCATGTCCCCATGAAGGGAATAGTGGATGTTTCCTCCTATGATGGAAGACCCAATTCTCTGGGACGATCGGTTGCTTCTCAATATTTTAAGTTTTTGATGAAGTGGTTTGAGCGTCACGACCGCCGCGATATGAGATCATCGATTGCTGTTGCACTCGCGGCTGAGCAAGGCAAAAATGATGAACTAATGGACATGTTTCGAAACGATTTCAAGGCTTACTTCGAAGACTACAACACACCTCCTTTATGGAACAAGGTGCTGCCCGCGCACTGCTCCTTGAAAATGATTTTTGTCGGCGCCGAAGTCATCCAGAGGCAGGATCTCAAAGACCACTTCGTCGTCATGCTGGAATACGACAATGAAAACCTGCTTAAGAACGCTGCGGCGTGCATTAAGATGGGAATCAAGAGTGATTATTTCTGTCAAATTTCAATACACGACTCGGTTAAGGATGCCAAGATCCCGAAGAACATCGAGACGAAGGACCACCAAGCGTACCTCCACAATATGTCGGCACTCAAGGCCCAGGACGGAGCCGTAAGGACAGCTATTCGAAATACGATCCGTGCAAGCGGAAAGTCCCTCGAGGACAAACAGAAATACCTTTGGGACGCCGGATTAGACTCGGATAATGACGCAAGGGATTGGGCGACAAATCCAACCAAAGAGACGGACGGAAGAGAGTCAACGGAATAGAAAGTTTCATGAGCAAGGGCTGGCTGCTTAGGGTGACACTGACGCTATGTGTTGATGATGGAGATATGGTCCAGACACGAAATCCTCCTGGTCGAGGACTCGTTTTCTAAAGAGGGCTGTGGTGCTTTTATGACGCTCGTTCCTATGGGGCCTGGAGCGCATACTTCTTATCCTATTCTTCTGGTATTTATATAGAGCCTCATATAGTTTGATATTGTTTTTGTGATATCGTACTGCCGCGTGCTTCTGAGCAGGTTTTCACCGCATCCCTAGTGTATGCGTGATCTTATATCGTCGTTCCTTTCTTTTTATTTCTGATACCCAAGTTCAAAGCTAACAATGGACCCCTAAAAGTCTCCATGCTGGCATTCTATTAAGTCGAGAATAGCGGACGGTTCTGAACTTCTTTAACGCCGGAGTAAATAATGCCACCCAATGTGATGAAGTAGCTTGGAATATCATCAGGGGCACCTACCATCATTCCGTTTACAAAAAGGCAATGTAGACAGCTGCAGCGCCGTGTAAAGTAGAGCTATTATACGACCACCTAGTCTTATCGCGGTAGTCGATTTTGATCATATCACTCTCTCAACTAAAGCAACCAAACTAAGAATCCCTAGTTAATTATGAAAGAAAGGAACGACGATGAAATATTTGGCCTTCCTCCATCTCATGAAATGTAAGCAAAAACAGTCTAGTCAACTAACCTACTCAATTTCATAACAGATTGACGAAATCAGATGAGACTGACGGAAGGGCGTGAAAATATATCGCCAGACATATCGGGCATTCTATATCAAGTCTAAAGACAAAATACATTACAAATAGCTAGCGAGAGGAACTTTACAATTCATACAACTATGGAGGTAATGCGAATTTGGCTTACTCACTACCGAATCCTCACGGCTCTATGACTCAATCATTTGACATCATGAGGGCTCTCGGGGTCTTGACCACTTCTCATTTCTGTTCTAATTGATGTACAATTGGGCAACTTCATTGAAATCTAGTCACTATATCTTCGTGAGAAGGATAGAAGGACCTTGCCAGGTTGATTTCCATATAGCCTTTCAGAACTTACTTCTGTCGTGGCAGAATGAAAAGCCAAAGTTCTAGTTTCGGCTCTGAGACTTTGCCCCTTCGTTGTCAGAGAAATTTCCACTGAGAATCGGTTGAATTACAGGCCGAGAAGATAGCACTGGATCGTACGCTAGTTGTCCCAATCACGCAGTGCGTCATGTTCGATTCACATAAGACAATATACTGACATTGATTCAAAATTCTTGGGTATCAACTGGCTGCTGATTGGCCCGCCTATATTCCGACACTCATGCTCATAATCAAGAAAACCATACATCTGCAATATTCCAAACCCGTAAATTCAATTCATATCTCATCATATGAACGCCTCTATGCAAGCCAGTACCAAACCTTCTGAGCCCAGTTCTTCGCAACACGAGGCTGCTCCATGGCCGCGAGCTCATCCATTTCCTTCTTACCCGTGATAGCATCAATCTTGTCCACAGGAATATACAAAGCAGTGCGGAACCAAAGCTTGTGTCCAAGGTATAGGATGAGGAAAATAGGGATGGTAATGTAAGCCGCTACAAAGTCCTTGGCCGCGAAGGGCATGAAAGTCTGAAATCCGTTGGTGATTGTAAGCACACTAATGACGAGAAGGGCAACGTAAGTCGAGTATGGCTGAAGGGGCGTCCTGTAGGGGAGCACCTCCAGAAGGTTGTTGAAGATCATGGCGTGTCGGAATCGCAAATAGGTGATCAAGACCACAATCCACGCGATGAAACCAGAAGTGGTGGAAATATTGGTGAACCAGGTGAAGACGGTGGCTCCAGAGTTGGAGACGTTGAGGTAGGCGAGCAGGCCAATGGACCAAGTAGCTGCGACGGCAACCCATGGAACAACATTACGGTTGGTCACGCGGAAGAGCTTGGGCGCCTGTCCGTTGAGAGACATGGAGTAAAGAATTCGGCTGCCGGAGTAGAGGAAAGAGTTACCAGCAGACCAGGCCGAAGTCAAAACGGCGGCGTTGATGATGTGGTTGAGAGCTGGAATACCGACATTCTGAATGCCAAGTTTCACCTGCGGCAATGGCAATGAGTTCGGGTGAAGTGATGAAGGCGAAACCAGCAGACACCAGAGCTTTCCAGTAGCCCAAAAAGCGACCAGTAGGGCCGGCAATCTTTTTATACTGCACGAAGGCTCCGGGATCCTTCCAATAATGGAAACCAAGCACTCCGTCCTGGTTAGGACCGCCTCCGAAGAAGATGACGATACCAAGAATGATGAGTCCCATGATGGTAATAAGCTTGATACTGGCAAACCAGAATTCAGCTTCACCAAAGAATCCGACAGCAATGATGTTCAGGAGCAAGATCACCACCAAGACGATGGTAATCCAGACAGCAATGTTCACATTGGCGCCCCAATAATCGATAATAATTCCTGCAGCTGTGGCCTCAGCACCGATCAGCATGGCGTATGCATACCAGTAGTTCCATCCCGCCGCGAATCCAAGACTGGGGTCGACGAAGCGATCAACGAAGTACGGAACTGTGATACCACGCATATGCAGATAAGTAACCATCTCGGCCAAGCAATTCATGACCACCCAGACGAGCATCATCATCGACAAATAGGCCATGAAAAGTGGCGCAGGCCCAGTTGTGGACAGAATGTTGCCTGAGCCGACGAACAGACCCGTACCAATTGCACCACCTAGCGCAAGGAACTGAATGTGACGGCTCTTGAGGCCGCGAGCCAGATGATCATGTTGCTCGGCCAAATTGTACTCGGCATTTTCGGCAAAGCGACCGGCCTCCGAATCGTGGGTGGCATTGCCATCGAGTTTCTCCATCATGGAGGGCAATCGTCAGCAGAGCTGGTCAAGGTTGATGTGGTTGGGTTTTGGAAAGGCGCCTGGATATTCGTCCACGCCTTTGTTGAGCATCCCGCCGTGCACAATGAGGCAGTGGTTCAAATCTCAATTGCCAAGGTGAAACCTGACAAAATTCGACTTGGTGATCTTGTTTCTGATCAGTGGCGCTGCAAATGCCAACGGAAGCGGCTGTCGCCAAGTCCTGGCTGCTTCAGGACAAGCTCGAAAGTGGAATCTGACTGTGCGCTGCAGAATCAATTCAGCGCTTGACGTAAGATGCCAGGTCGACAATCGTCGTAGCAACAACGGGAAAATAAAACAAAAATCTGACGCTTGCAGAGCCAGAAGGAAAGGATGGACTCTGCAGGACGGGGAAGGGGACTGGAGAGTAAATAAATGGACGGCGAGCTGACGAGCAAGGAAGCGCACCTTTGACAGCTTCTAGAGCCAGAGCCAGAGCCAGAGCCAGAGTGGAGGTGGAGGGCGGGACGTAGTGATAACAAGGTTCGAAAAAGTGGGAAGGAGCGACCTGGGGCACCGCTAGCGGCAACCGGTCCTGCCTTCTGTGACGCACCCAGCAGCCCGCCAGCAGCCAGCCAGCTGTGCGCCAGCCCAGAGCGGGACTGGACACCCTCGAGTCCTCGACGCCCACGCCGCACACAACCAGCCCAGACTCCTGCTTGAGGGCTGAACATGGCAAATCGCAATCGCGGCCACAGCATTCGAGCCAACCCCGACCAACATGGCTGCATAACGCCCCGTCGGATGCTGACCAGGGTGTCACGGCCGGGTTCATGTCCACGCTGGTGTCAGATGCCCGTCGGCCATTATTCGTCCTGTGGCAGTCAGCCAGCAAGCCATCCAGTCATTCTCTAGACTCGCCCATTGATTGACATCCAAACAGCCTCGCCTTGCGTCAGGGTCGACAAGTGTTGTGGGGAAATTCTGCGGCGGAGACCCCAACCAACATCTGCGGAATCACCATTGTGCACGCGACGAATAAGCTGAGCTCTCCAAAGTCGATGCCTGGTCTTACGGTACGTCGCCGGGGCTGTGCCACCACCACTGGCCACGGTCTCATGGCACTGGCTCCTCCTCCACACCGTTGAGAAACATTTGGATCTATCTTCGGAACGATGAAGCTTAGCAGATGGACGAGACAGCCTCATAGAGGCAACCAGATGCAATCCTCGGCACAGGTCTTTGTTCCATTTTTCGCCGAAAAAGACAGACTCCCAAAGTCGCTCAGGTTGACTCCGACGATTAATACACTTGTGCGATGCGCAGACCATGTCCTCAAAGAATGATTGTGATAACACACAATGAGGCGTTGGTGGACTCGCCCCGCCGTTTTCTCACTTTGCCCCAACTTTTCCTAGATACCAACGTCAACCAATGCCGTTCAGGCGCACGAGTCGCTCACCATGGCTATCCTAGAAGATGCTTGGCGAGCCTGCTATCAAATCTGCGGAGAACTGCGGAGCCTATTCACATCTTTCGCGGCCAAACAGTGGGGGAAGTAACAGCACAAGAGCCTAGAATTCACCCTTATCGCGCAGTCTCCAATTTCTTTGCTTAAACGAGCTTAACAACAAAGGCCAAAATCCCATACGAAACTGTTCTCCACATTTTTGTGATGCCCTTCTAGAGTACGAAGGTGCGGAGAAATGGAATGGAAGGTGAGGCTGTCAACCGCAAGGAGACTCTGGGACAGCAAAGGAAAGGCATACTGAGCATTACTGCAAGGCCGTCTCTGCCTGTTGGGCCATTTCAAGAAGCAGCGTCATTTGCTACAAACAAGGTTAGTTTGACATGCACAAATGCGACAGGCTGCAAGCCCGCCGGCCATGGCATGCAAGTCCGGGTGCCGGTGGCTTTTTCTAGCGGCTTATTTGGCGAACGGCTGTGCCGACTGGGTTTTTTTATTGCACCTCGCCACGGTTCCCGGCGATTTCAGAAGACGCGCACATTTACCTAGGTTCGGCATCTGTCGCATTGAGGTACAAATAACTGAACCACCTTCGCGCCAGAAGAATCCTTTTGAAAAGACACGATTCGACTCATGCACAAAGCACCCCTCCGGTTGCATATTTGCCAGGATTCAAAAGGCCAAGCAAGGGTGGCCAGCTGGCGCAATGTATGTCACCCTGTCAGCGTTGAACTGGCCCTTACACTAACCCAAGTGAAAAACCCTCACCTCATTCGCGGCAGCGATGTGTGTGTGGGCCAAGCGGCTTCGTACCATGATCTGCTCTCCAGACTCCACCTTGAGGCATTGGCCGACACAAGCCGTCCAAGACAATGGACATCTGTGATTGTGCTTGTTCTGACGTGCCAACCCTGGCAAAATCTTGCTCCCCACGACTCCAGACTCCAGATTAGCTCACGGAGCGGCATCAACCCCATATGGAGCCATCAGCCCAGATACAGAAACCGTCGCATGCCGCAAATGAATCGACACGCGCCAATTAATACTTACAGTACGTGCACAGCAATATTCTATGTGCACGGCCAGTCAAAACGGCGCATCGTGTATACGCATGACTAAACGCAATATTTTTACGTTACTGTTCGCTATTCAGACCATCAGCCTCACAGCGAGGACCCTTGCACAAAGGGCAGCCACACAAACTGTATCGATGGGGTCCAGAAACGCCAAATTGTTCCAGAAGCCACCTTCCACGAGACTATCTCCAGTGAGCCTATTTTTCTTTTTCATGGTCGCTTTTTAGCACTTCTGCCTTCAGGCCTTTGTTTACATTTGCCCCCTGGCTTCTGGTCGACACACTCAACGGGAGACTATTTCTCGAGAAGGGCGTCGGCTACACTTGCCTCGAGAAATGATCACAAGTCGAAGAACATCACTGTATGGCACAAAAGCAATTTTTCTAATCCCACTTCAGCAATCACTAGATCCGATACGGCAGATAGTGCATGGGCCAGAACAGTCCAATACAACTGCCGCCTCCACAGTTCACACTTCCTCTCACTTCACGAGCAGATGGCCGCGTGATGATGCGGGGCTTTGCCAAAGCCATACGACATTTATTCTCCGGACTCCAGCTCTACGCGCACGGTACCGCTGGGCGCGCCACTTCAGTCCTGTAATATATGTATCTTCTCTGCGAGGCTATTGTCTACATTGGAATTGTAGTTTCTATTGTCCTCGCCGGTAGCCCCGAGATGACAACGAGGTAGGGGCTCACAAATCTGGCGTGCCGTACATCCGCCTTATTCACAGAATTCGCCTCACAAACGCGAGGCTGTCAGCTGATGTATTTATGACACCATATAATGTATTTAGCTGAATGCAGCATGAGTAATCAGTCGCAGAGGGCAAGGCAGCCTGTGCCTGACGCTGGCGAATTCAGGTAGGCGATTTCCCGTCGTGCTTGCAATATTGAACTCGATCCACTTTCAAGGCGGATGGGCAATGTCAAAACACCCATGATCCGAATATGTCTTTGATGCCTAACGGGCTCTTTCGCAATTGAGTTTCACCACGTCGCGTCAGCTATTCCATGCTCAGGGAATATCAGTGCGCTATTTTAGTTAGAATATGACTCGTTTATCAAATTAAATGGAACACGGTGTGCTTTGCGATTCGCTTGAAGACCAAGTTGACAGCGCCATAGGCAACAGACGACTGACGAAAGGGATCACTCTGTGACAAAGCAGACTCAGCCAAGGCCAATCCAGTTAAGCTTCTTACACCCTAATACCGACTCGATTCAAGGGTATGTCGGTTGTGCGCCGTTGCCGACAAGCAGAGTGACATGCACGCTGCAACCAGCAATGACCGGGCCGAGTAATTACGACAACTGAACCAAGCTAGGCACCTCAGGGCTGACGAAACGAGGTTACAAGACCAAAACTGCATCGATCATGCCAGAAGAGTTGACTTCGCAATTATATACGAGCCCCGTTTTGGCGTTCGAAGAAATGTCCACGGAACCAATACAACAAGCGACCAGTAACGCGCTTCATTAATCAGCCGCCACACCACACCACCTCGGCATCCACTCCGATCTATGTGACCCAAGATGATGCGATCATTCCGCGCTTAGAAATTGAGATGCCAGATTTGCGAAAATAGTGGCGTCGATGCATGGAATCAATTTATTTCATCGGGTATATAAGTACATTTAAGCACGTACTTTAGGCACTTCAATTGCACATCATTAAATCTCATTCGCTATAACTGTTTGCAACAGTACAATTACGCAGCCCACCAATACTGTAAATAACACAGCTGCACAATGGCGGGAGATCTCGTGTTGGTAAGAAGCGTCCGTATTCCAGTCTTCGAGTAACAGTAGCTAACTGCCCAGATCACCGGCGCGACCGGCATGATCGGCTTCAAAACACTAACCCACCTCCTCGGCGCAGGCTACACTGTCCGCGCCGCCGTGCGCAACCAGGCGGGCTTCGACAGTATCACCTCCCTGGCACCAATTCGCCCATACGTTGGGCAGCTAAGCAGCATTATTGTTCCCAACATCACCGTCCCTGGCGCATACGATGAAGCCGTCAAGGGAGTCAAGTATATCGTGCACGTTGCTTCTCCGCTCGCCGGAAATGTCAAGGGAGACCACGAGACAGCCATGATCCAGCCTGCTATTCGGGGAACGGTGGGCATACTAGAATCGGCGCTCAAGACAGAGGGCATCAAGAGGATTGTTATCACGGCGTCCATTGCATCGATTGTGTCGAGTAAGCGGAGTAGTACGGGCGTGCCTGTCGATGGTGAGCTTCTCATTCCACACCAGCTACAATCACCACTAACAATGCCAGAAAACACACGGGATGTCAACACAGAGGGTCCCTTTGAAAGCGATATGGCAGCCTACGCCGCCTCGAAAGCCCTTTCGTACACCGCGGCAAAGGACTTTATACGCACGCACAATCCCCCTTTGATGTGATCCATATCATGCCCGTCTTTGTACTCGGTCGCAACGACACCGTCTCGGAGCCCTCGTCCATTGTCAAGGGCACTAACGGGCTCCTCATGGGTCCCCTGTTGGGATACCCTCGGGATTACGCACTCAACACGTCGACTGTTGATGTGGACGATGTGGCGAAGATGCATGTGCTCGCATTGGATCCCAAGGTCGAAGGGAACCAGGACTTTCTGGCGGCGGGCGAGTACGGGAGTGAATGGGGTGATTCGTTTGACATTGTCAAGAGGCGATATCCTGAGGAGTGCGCCAAGGGCGTGTTCAAGGTGGACCAGGAGCGGCCGGTGACGACCAAGAATGTCATACTGAATGACAAGGCGAAGAGGGTTCTGGGGATCAAGTTCAAGAGTTTCGAGGAGCAGGTTGAGTCGGTAGTAGATCACTATCTGGAGTTGCTCGAGAAGAACTGATTTAGAAGAGTGTACCAGCTTTACTTTTAATTAGAGGGGTTCTTCATTAGAGTGTAAAATTTAGATCTGAACATACGGTATTCTGGCGTTCGTGGTGCGAAGGAAATTAGAGTCTCGTCGAGTGCTTGAGCAGCCTTCGCAGCCAAAATGCGACATGTCTCTGCTCTTTGCTTTCTATTTATCATCGTGGCTGCTCATGCAGCTCTCAAACATTTGATGTGAGGCTGCACAAGTTGTGCTCACGCTGGCTACAAGCCCAATATGGCAAGGTCATCGGCAACGCACATCAGCCAGTTCAGGGTATTCTTTTGTTGTGCCAAAACTTTCCCTGGGTTAGGATCAACTGAACCAGTCAAAAAGACCAAACCTCGTCGCTCTTAGTGATTTTTTGGAACCCCTCTAGCTTTGTTGAGTACCGCCGACCTCAACGCGCAATGCTTGCCACCCAAAAAGACTTGCCGCACGTTGCAGAGTCCTTGGAGGCCCAATCCCACAGCATCAACCTGTGATGAGAGGTGCCAAATACTGAAAGATCCCTATTAGCGGCCAAAGTGGTCGAACCGTAAGTGAATGACTTGTGATACAATCGCCCGGAATAGCCTCTTGACACGCCGTTGAGCCGTTATCTCTCCCAAGCTCATGCTGAGTGGCGCACCTAGTCCACTCGATGAGTAAGCCCAATCTGACGCCCCAGCACCGCAGCTTCACGATGAATGACCTTTCTTGTCGCTTTTTCATCCCGTAGCGATAAAACCCTAGCTCCCCGGTGCATAATTGCGTGCTATGACCTCCCGAAGAAAGCATGCAGAATGGACGTGATTCCAATTCCCCTCGTCGACCAAATACGGCCGCTCAACAACACGCGCACGCGCACCTTCTTCCTCATCAACGCCTGTCTGGATGAACAGTTACTCAAGGGCTCCCTGGATGATCTCATCCGAAATCACTGGCGGAGGTTGGGAGGTCGGATAATCCAGCGGCAAGAGGATCATCGTCTCGAGTACCATGTTCCCAGGTCATTCGACAAGGATCATGTCCTGTTTCACTGGTCCTCCCAGACGGGCGCGGGGTCAATTGACGAGGTAGCTGGAGAACTTAGGTCGTTCAACACGGAAAAGGGCCCTGTGATACTTCCCTCCGTGGAGACAATAGATTCGTGGTTCAGGCCTTCGGACTGGCCCTTCGATCGAGCTGATGATTCCCCCGACGGCCCGTTGCTGTATGTCAACTTGCCGTTGTTCACTGATGCTAGCGTTATTTGCATCAGTCTTCCTCACGTCGTTACGGATCAGATGGGCCTGGCAAATATCATAAAAGCCTAGACAGGGCTAGCTGCTGGCGAGAAGCCTCCGCCTCTGCTGGGAGATGACGGAGAAGATCTCCTCCCAGGAAGCGATCGTGACTATGCCGATTATCCCAGTGAGGAGACTTTCCAGATAGGCAAGCAGCGCGTGTACAGATGGGGAGAATATCTTTTCGTGTTGCTGTTCTTCATCCTCGATCTGATTATGAACCCCAAGGAGAGTTCATTTATTCTTTTTCTGCCGCTAGCTCTGGTCCAATCGTTGAAGGATCGACATTCGCATGCATTAGCGCAAAAGCACGGCGCCGATTGCCCATCCATCAGTAACGGAGATATTGTCACTGCTATTCTCGTCAAAGTTCGTCTCCGTTCTCTATCGTTTCTTCATTCGAGATAGTTCGGCGCGAGGCTAATTCTGCCCACTCTAGTTTGCTCGGATGAACAAGACCAAGCCTGGTATGGTTTCTGTGGTACAGACAATAAGCCGTAGGTTCCATCATATCTTTCAGTGATCACTTTACGCTTACACCGGGTCGGCAACTTTCCACCATCAGTCCACGGCCGGGTTCCCAATCTCAAAAACGGACAGTCTGGCAACTTCATCCATAATGCCGCTCACCATGCCATCAGCCGGCTCACCATGAACTCCTCTACCTCCATCAGCGAGATCGCCTATGCAAATCGCACCGCCACTCAAGAATCCCTGGACCCTCGCGATATCGAAATCAGTATGACTGCTGAGAGAGAAAGCCCGTCGCGATCAAGCTCATCACATATGCGAGCCCTTTGAAATGTCGTACAATGTATCCAATTGGTCTTCGGCTTGGCAAGATATTGATTTCGGTCCGCACATTAAAGGTGCGACAAAGAACGATGACACCAAACAAAAGCCCAAGTTCATAGTACTAGGCCAAGCCATCCAGCGAGGTACTCCAAAACGATGTGAGTCTGTCTCGTTCGATTATCTCGGCCTCTCGCATTTTCTTCATGCTAACGTTGAATTTCGTAACAGTTTCAGCTTTTGTGATGTCGAGAACTGAACAAGGCTTCTGGGTAGACTTTGGTACCTCGACTCGTGCCATGGCTATGGTGAAGGAGTACCTGGCCAAGGATCCCCTTTTAGCGAGTTTTTGAGAGAAAATTAATGGTTCGTAGAGATGCAGCAGCTCATCAGTAGAACTATAGATGAAAGGTTTCCCAGATTATTGTCAGGAGGCGTAAAGCCAGACGCTTTCGAGGTCGGACGTAAGAAATGACGGTTGTTACGGTGCGTCCTCTGCTGGAATATTGAGATGATATAGTTGTTAACTGCTCATAATACGGATATACGCGCAGTGAAAGTGTCCGAGTTGTGGCGCTCACACCGTTAGGCTGGCTAATCACTTTCCCAAGGAACTCGGGCAGTCATGACGAAGCGGCATGTTCATTAACATCATTGCGGCAAGGCGTGATGGGCAAGTATGTGGAACTGTAGGCAACTTGGCCTTGACGTCAGATGCATTCTCGAGTCCATAGCGACTTTCTTTGGCATATTCATAATCCGAAGCGTCTCGATTATTCAAACCTCTCTGCATAGCAGTGAAATTGGCGAGAAAACTGGTCGAGTCACAGGGGGTTCAGTTAAGTTCGCAACGTCGACTATGTCGTTCCTTGTGTGATTCAAGGACAAATGTGCTTCCGTTCGCGATATTGAATACTACAGGATGCTCCAAGGTCCGGGGCCTGAGAGTAACATTGGAGGGCTTCCGGAGGCAGCTGTTTGCCATCATTGGTCTATGCAAGCCCGAAGAGATCGTCAGCTAACCAGTCGTCGAAGAAGCAAGGTGTCCAGGACGAAATGTGCATGTAGGTTGGATATTCCAACTGGAGTCCCAGGGGCGTCGGCGAGTCTCATCTCATCATCAACTTGAACCCGTACCAGCACATCTCGCGCGTCTCCTACAATCCTATGATGAATTACGGCTCCAGTAAAGAGAACCGTAAAGTCCAATGTTGTCATCCAAAATTTCAAGCCTGATTCCTTCGTGGAAGAAACTCGGCCAACTTTTGCCCCATTTGTCCCTCACACAATTTGTGATGTATCACAAAAGATCCAGAGTGTTCCGCTTGGTCCTGAGCTGATTCGTCCCAAAATGCGACTACATCTGTGCATGCTTTTTCTCGTTTGCAGATTTCAAAGCAAGGGGAAAAAATCTTCTCTCGGTGTGAATAAAGATACTCAATCGACTTCATGCGGCGCGGTGTGGAAACGTGATGTCGCGAAAAAAGGGAGCAAAAGCTTCGGACGTGGTCTGTTGGGCAGCATCGGCCATATTAAAAAAGCCCGGAGCAATAGATCTACCAGCGCCGGAGCCTCATCAAACCAACGGAAGCTGTGCTCCGACAACGTCCTTGTCGCTCGTACTTTGTTGTCCACGGGCGGGGCGACGGGCGGCAGGCGGCCCTGGGGCTTGGCCTGTTTTCTGGTCAGTCTAACACGTCTGGATGGCTCGCAGCTGGTCCAGTGGACCACGGCCCATGAGCTTCCTTCATGGAACATTGCAGCTCTGTAGAGCCAGTGAGTGGGTTTGGTGTCAAGGTTGGGGTCATGGACGGAGCAACTGGAAGCAGCAGTATCGACAGCGAAACTGTGCAGCATCGGGCCAGCTCCTTTGAATCCATCATTGTCGAGAGTCCCCTGCCAAGGAGGACTGTGCGCTTGCCACAAGAATGACCACGACAGCAAAACAGATCGCGCCGTTATGCTGACGTGGCTGGAACTGTCTTGAGGAGCCGACAAGCCTTGAACCCTTTCTTCATTTTCCGTTGATCCATCTCTGCTCTTCTCGTTTGGCCGTTGATATTGTATTGGCATGTCGCATATTAAAGAGTAATACTAATTACTATCCAGACAAGACAACCAAGCCCTCCACTGCCAGGGTCCTGGGTTTTGCGGGGCATCGAGGACGCAAAGTTCAAGGGCGGGGCAATCAGGGCAGCTGTAAAATCAGCACATCGAAAGCAAGTTGACGTAAGAAGCCGCACCTTGTTCAAGACAAGCAATCAAAGCAACAATTGAGACCCATGAATTGTGTACCGTGCATCCTTGTGGCGAACAGCGTGCGCGTCTGAACAAGAGCCAGCGTGGCCTGCCGCGAGCCGAGGAAAGATTGATGTTGTGATCCAACTTGCGAGAAAGCCTCTTTAACAGGCGGGGCAAGGTGGGGAGGGATTCTTTTGGACATCGAACATAATAATGTTCCATGTTCTTGTCATGGAGACCGATTGGATGAGTTGCAGCAATTTCCATCAGCCTTTGTACGAATTTGACCGTCTTCGCGGAAAACTCTTTGATTCGTCTATCTGCAATCCAGTTTCCCCATAATTCCGCCAGCGCGATCGACATTGCTACTGTTCAGTAGCGGCGTCCAGCCGGGTATCTGCATCAGCCCGAGGCCTTGGAAACCAGACGTCGACATCATGGCTGAAGCCTTATTACTTAGAGCGCGCCGGTTGTGTAATTTCTTCTGCGTCTTCTTTTTTCCAGGGAGTGCAGACTAATGATACGCCCAACACAGAATTGCCGTCCGCATGCTCCTCTTGTCGAAGAATTGGTATGTTGGAACAGCTATCCTCTGCTTTCTCTTGCTTGGCTTTCGATTCAGGTCCAGAATGCTCTAAGTTGGCATCGCGACGAACAGCGCATGCGCCACACCCAGAGGCTCCATCGCAGTGCTGCAACTTGGGGTCTCTAGCAGAACCCTTGTAGAGGAGTGGATACTTCGTACTCGTTGTGCCTCTGACAGGTTCCTAGTTCAGGGACTTCCGCCGCCACCAGCGACACCAAGAGGGGACACCTCACTTGAGCTTCGCCGGCGAGCAAGACGTGGCGTAACATCATTCTTCTTTTCTCCGTCCAGCACCTCCTTGTTTGTAATTCGTCTTCGCGACTATCGACGAGTGGCGGCCAGCAGCCCGTATTCCGAAAGCTCGAGCAGGAATTGCCGAGCGTTCCTTGCTGATCTTGCCAAGGGTTCAGAATCTGCCGCGTAACTAGCCACAGGTTGTGGCAAAAAGCATCCAAGCGAAGAGCTTCGGGTCGATCACGGCGCGTGGTCCAACGACACCAGCAAACCAGGCAATCACCTGACTAGCAGGCCCCGCGAGCCCTGGGTGCCCCCAAAGGACCCCCGAAGAGATGTCAACCATAATATTGAGAAAAAAATTCAACACAAAACAAGAGGCATAAGAGGGGATGCAGGAGCTTGGTGTTCTAGAAAAGCGGACCCAGCACCTTCTCCGTAAGCGCGGCTTTGTTGGGTCGGCCTATCACGGCTGCTAAGGAGCATTTGCTCCGGGCTCGCAGGTTGCGTGCCCAACTCAAATCGGATCAGATGTTGCTGCTCCAGCACAGCAGAATGCAGGTGGTGCACGAGTTTTATCAGGTCGAAATGGCTCGCCTGCGCCTTTCCCGCTGCTGTCTTCCCCTTCTGGGCGGTTCCAGAGCCTCCCTTTACCGTCCTTGTTGTCATCTCTGCCTGCCTTCCAAGGCGGCCCTGTGGTTGCTTCTGCCCGTTGTACAAGTCCTGGCTCTGGGACAGACCGCGTCCTTGACTGGCCCATTCATTGCTTGACCCGACTTCCTGCCAGGCTCAGCTGCCAGCGCCTATACCTGCTTGCTCATTAAGCTCCGGCCAAGGCCCGGACGGTGGCAACCGTTGCTGTTTCTGTTCCGTGCGGATGGCTGTTTGCCCTGCCCGATGCCTCTGCTCCTATATCAATCTGGCTCAGACAATTTGCCCCTCGAGGTACCACCCATTGAACTTTTTGATCATATTATTCAGTACTTACGGTGTCCCTACGCATATATCTGGGCTCCTCCAGTGCGTGGCGCAATCAGTCTCATGTCACCATATCTCGACATCTCTTCCATCCATGATATTGCATCAGCTTGAAGACACTGCGACAGGTGGTGGCCCGATCCTCTAGTCACGATAAATGTGCAAGGAGCATACGGCTGAATGCCCAGTCTGCGGGAAAGAGTATCTTGTCTATGTCGCATTCTGTCATCTTTTTCATCCGCCGCTGATATCCTGCCCCAACGGCCTCATCACCGTACGTGACGACATGCGTGAGGGCCAGTGTCCTAGCCCTGTCTGTCCGAACAGTTTGCGCGGTGGTTGTCGGGTCATGTAACACCTATATGATCCAGTCCAGGAGATCAACCCACACCTGAGGAGCAGTCAGGAAGGAGAACGAATTCATAACGAAGAACGATCTGGGGGCTGTCGGCGGCTGGTCGCCTTGCGCATTGGCGAAAGCATCCTATGCTTGGCTTAGAGTTTCTCGGTGCTGATCGACACTTCGGCAATCTGATCCACTCCGTTGTATTCTGGTATATCGAAATCATATTTCTTGGCCATGGACGGTGCAATAAAGCTGGAGGGCAGGTCAGCTGGCCGGGCCATGGACAAGGCTCCGTTGAAGTACGTACCGTCCACCTATGAAATGGCGTCCCTTGAAATACTTGACGAGTGGCTTTGGCGCCGAAAGACTGACAAGAGCAGTGGGCATGAATGAGCTACCGATTCCCGATTCCGGCGGACCATTTTCGATATTCCACGAAGACGGGGCGTCGACTGAAGTTACCGGGAGCTTTGTCTCCTCCAACGCTTGAATGACCGCTGGAAACGGTTCTCTCACCTCTCCCGAAAAGCTAAAACCTATCTGATGTCAAAAAAAAAAAAAAAAAAAAAACCACACGGCACAGCAACGTCTCCTAGTGAACACGAACCAAATATCGCATCGACAACGTGGTCTGTCGAGCTCAGCGCCGATTGAAAATCATTGACGAAAGGGACTTCCAAATCTTCGAGTTGTTTTGTGAGACGCTATAGCACGATTAGCGTTTGGCAAGAAGCAACCCCCGTGCCTACTCGATCGCCGCCTACACGGCCGTCTCGCCTGGAACCGTTTTGAACGATTCTCGGGATCATGTCCCAGGGAAATATATCAATACTTGAGGCCCGAGGGGAGAGCGGGAAAGGCGGAAAAGGTGGGAAAGTCAATGTACAAAACGACAAGCAAGAAAAAAAAATTCGAAACATTTTTGACCAAATTGTGCAAGTGTGTATGGATGCGATCGATGATATTTGATTATATCGGCTGCCCCGTCTTGTGTCATGTCCTTGGTCATCCATCAATGTTTACTCACCTGGTACAAGTCATTCTTGCTCCTCTTTGGGTAAAAGATGGTTGGCTGATATCCATAATAATAAAGGTGGCGAGCGGCTACGAGCCCATCTCCGCCTAAGACGAAGTGTTAGTGGAGGGGGCAGTTGTCATATTATACGAGAAAGCCAAGGAAGAAACATGCCGTTATTTCTTGGACCGCATGCCACGAGAACTCTCCGGCCTTTGTTCAGTGGTTGAAGCTTGTACACTGATGCGGATTAGACCGGACCCAAATGTGAGGCTAGACATAGTCCTAGTCATCTTGCCGTATCCAGATCACTCACCAGCCTGTGACACAGAAAGACCCGCCAGCTCCATTAGCTGGTCGATAGAGAAAGCACACGTGCTCATGAGCTCTTGGTCAAGAGCAGCCGCAGCCTTTGCACCTATGGTCTGTCGTAGATTGCGTATTAGATCAGGCATGAGTTCAAAGTCACTAGCATCCGCTAGTCGACCCTCATATAAGAGACATGACCGTACCTTGAGTGCCATTGTGAATAAGTGTCCTGGAGTCCACCTAATCGACGTATTGTTTGAAGATAAGAGACGCTTCAATCGTTCTCGAGGACGCGAGTGATGCAAGTTAAGAAATCAGATCGACTGCTCTGCGATGAAGAGGCGTCATGACGAAACTTGTGGTGTGAACTGACATCACCCCAGAAGGCGGGAGCTACCCAACCTTACCTGCCCACCCTCAGCAGCACAGGCACATCAGCCAACCACAGCGCTGATTGGTCGGCGCGGCAAAACCCGACTCCGGCCAAAAAATGCACCAAGCTTCCGCAAACCAGCTAATCTTTCTGCATGTATCACGACCTCAGTCGAACATCTGCCAGACGACCCAATTCGGCAGGCCACCTCCCTACAACATCCGCAACCATGGTTGTCAAAATCCGCCTCGCGCGATTCGGTCGCCGAAACTCACCATTCTACAACATCGTCGTCGCACACGCCCGGTACGCTTCAATCACCCTTTTCGTTTTCACATCACGCGAGCTTTTCGCATCGTCCCACGAACCTTGACTAACGCATGCATTTGACGCACTCACAGAACGGCGCGAAACTCACGACCTCTCGAAGTCCTCGGCACGTACGACCCCGTGCCCAAGCCCGACCCCTATGACAACTCTGGCAAACTTCACAAGGACATCAAGCTCGATACGCACCGCGCCAAGTACTGGATAGGGGTGGGTGCGCAGCCGACCGATACGGCGTGGCGACTGCTCTCCATGGTTGGAATCCTGCCGAAGAAGACGTTTGGGCCAAAACCGACGGAGACGAATGAGGCTGTGGAGGCGAGCAAGGTCAAGATTCGATAAGGTGTTGACAACGGAGTATGAATGAGGATTGTCCGGATGGAGAGCCCTTTTGCTTTAGGGTGGAGTGTATGATATTTGGCGACTTATTTTCTTTGTTCCAGCATTCGAGGCGTTCGCTTGGTTTCTTGTACAGTTGCTTCTCGAGGGAGATAACTGAGAAGTTTGACTCAAGGGTTATTTAGGATGTGTACTATAGGCGATACAAGAAAAAGACATACCAGCCAGTGTAAGAACCACAAGGCTACCTTATTAGGACACCAGTTCACTGAGTTAAGTGCTTGCGGTGAATCAATTTTTATTGACGACTAAAAAATACAAAGTGAAGAGCCGTCAACGCAGCGCCTTTGAAGTAGTACAAGCCCTCTAGTTGCTGAACAAGTACCCAAATAGAGCTGAAATACAAAATTTGCCAATCCCTGGCTAAGAAAAAAGATGACATGGCCAAAGAGGCTCTCGTTGCGAAAAAGAAAAAAAGACCCAAACTCCACTGGTACCCCCGAGCGACTTAGGCTCATGCTCATTAGTACAACAACAAAAAGCATAGCCAACCGGCATCATGTTCCTGATCCAGATAGTTCAGAAGGCTCAGCGCTTCTAATGCGATGCTGCGAAGAAAATGTTCATAAACAAGCAAACGACCATAACAACCACGCCGTAAATGGATAGCGCAAGCGCAAGCTTTCTAACCAGGCCGTGGTCCAGGTGCTCCAGATCCCACCTCCATTTTCTACGCCATCGCCACGGTCCTCGGTTGGCTGCGTTAGAAGAGCTCTCGGCGAGTGGGGCTGAATCTTCCATGTCATCGTCTTCCTTCATGAGTCGTTGGTGGTATGGGCTTTCTGGGTCGCTTATCTTATAATAGAACAACCCAGGCAGGATGAAGCTAATGGACGTGGAGCCCGTGCTTCCCACAAACGCCAACACACCATCCAAGCTGCTGACAGAGAGAGCAGTGAAATAGGCCAAAGTCAAGATGAGAGTCGTCAGGAGAGCGAATCGAGTGTCAGACATTGGTGCCGTGCTGCCGTGGTCACCTCGCGGCGCAGATGACGAGTGTTGCAAAGCGGGTTCGTTGCGTCCATTGCTTGACTGCGAACGGTTGGGTCGCCATCGCAAAACTGCATCCAGGGAGGCACGACAGGGATGGACTTGAAGTGGAATAGAAAAAAGAACGAGTATGACAATGGCTGCCTTGCCGATGGTGGATGCAACGCCAGTAGGGTCTATACAGTGATGAGTCATTGGGTGAGGAGCGGGAAAAGAATTGGTGGTAAGATAACTTACACATAAGAACAATATTTCCAACAATATCATTTCCGAAAGTAATGTACCCAGTGATGGCCACCAAGATGTAGATACTGGCTGCTGATCCAATACTAGAAACGACCACTCGGACCATACTTGATGGAGAGTTGTCTTTGATCTCGTTTACGATCGAGAACATCTATATCTAGTTAGTAACAAGATAATGACGAAGCAAAGGTCAGCAACAATACGCCAAAGGGTCAGGACCTACGTTTTGATGGCAAGTATACGCGAATACCAAAATTGGCAAAGCGCTCAGTGTTTCAACAGCACCGGCCCATTTGATAACACGGATGTTGCCAGGCTCGGCATGCGGATCCACGGCAAAATGATAAACCACGAGCACAATCAAATACTCAATCGACACCAGAGCAACCAAACTCGTATACTTGAGCGAATCTAGTCGCCGCAGAAAGCTGAGTGGGATAACAAGAAGCATAAAGGCAGTAATCCAGAAATGTCGATCGACCAAATACGGCATTTGTTCCGCACGGCTATTGAATCCGAGCATGACGCCAGGCATAAGGTCGCCAACGATGATCATATAAGAGACGCCGACTCCGAAGCACTTGATGGCGATGGCGGCATCAAAAATAACCGAGGCTTGCGAGTACGTTATTTGCGACAGTGCAAAGAAGGACGCAGTTCCACGGTCGAGGTAGCGAGCGCATTTGGACTGGAGGTATAAGCCGAAGGCAGCAGTCAAGCCAGACCACATCACCAGTAAAACGCCGAGCATGATTCCCATATGCGATAAGACGGACGGCATTGCTAGTGTGCCAGCACCGACAACTTCGATATGTTAGCTACGCAGTCAAAGGATCGGTCGTCCAGACAAGGGAAAGGATGTTGCGAACTTGTGTTGAGCAGGTTGGCAATACTGCTGATCGTTGAGGCTTGCCCGCCATGACCGCCATCTTTACCACCACGACGTCGTGATCTATCATTATTCAAGTCAGTTTTGGGAACTTCGGTGCCACGCATAGCAGAGTATGATTCGCCGCCCGAGAGCCGATCGCGCTCATTGCGAGGTCGTACCTTGGCATATCGCTACGAGACCTGCCAGACGAATTACCATCTAAGATGGTCGAGTAATTGGTCATATCAGGCTCTTTACAAGAACAGCAACCCCAACACCAGGGTGCTGTGTGCAGTGCGGAATCGTTGTCGTTGAGGGAAAGATCTCAAAGATCGAGCGTCACCGCAAGCTGGGGGCGGATCCAACAAGCCACCTTTGCCCCCCACCCAACAGCCGTCCCGAGCCGCAGGTGGGAGAGGCACGTCGCAAATCGCAGCGGGCGGGCAGATCGCAAGCCTCTGATAAGGATCAAACGAGCGAAACGAGTCCGGCGGCGTGGGCAGCAAGCGAAAGGGTTGGCAGTTCGTAAAAGGGTCGAAGTTGCACAAAATAGTCAAATGTCATGAGACAAGAGACAAGCCGGCCGGAGTTGAACGTTGATGTGGTCATGGCATTGCGCCAAGCTAATTTTGGTGGTCATTCGTAGTCACAGCGGGGCCACCTCCCTCCGGAAACGTGACCGGTGCCAGCTGCATCCAATCAATGCGACGAACTGCTTGCGTTCTTGGCGGCTCTAGTGGGCTCTTGCTGGATGCGCCAAGGGGAAACCGCGTTTGTGACATTCGCCTAGCTGTGGGCAGCTTTCTTTGTCGTGACGTGCGTTTTCGCCTTTGGCGAGATTCCAGAAACTTGCCATCATCAGGAATTCTGGTAGCAAGACATCAAATCATATGTCCATCATCATGGACAACCCCTTAGATCAGATCACACTGGCAACAATCTCGCTCCTCGAGTCGCGCCTCCTCCGCATCGAACATGTTCTATACGGTCAAGCAGTATCACAACCAGCGCCGCAGCCCGACTCGGCAGTACAAAGGATGAAGAATCTCGAAAGACGATTCGCGTCCATGGTTTTCCATATTCGAGTATACGGCGAACTACTAAAAATATGTACGCGGTGTTGGAGTCTAGGCACTCAAGCCGATGCAAGACCATGAAGCTAACATGCTACCAGATAAATCCAATCCCGACTTCTTCCATGCTCCAAATGCTTCAGAACCACCATCACAATTATCATCGGACACGATTCAATCCATCGTACTAGCGTCCGCATCTGCATTCCCTGCAACTCTTTCGTCGCTCACCGCCATACAAGATAGCCCCATTCCCGACCCCTCAGAAAGTGCGTCTCTGATTAGCTTGACCGACAAGATGAAGGCCATTGAAACCACGCAACTCGCACAATTAGCCGAAATAGCAGAGCTGCGGCAACGGAGCGAGGCTGTCATGCTGGCATGGTATGAGCAAGGTATACTGGCCAATTCACAGTCACTCGCGGATATTGAAAGCAGAGCACAGGGTGTCGAAAGAAAAGTCAGGAGGAGAGAAGTGGCGTTTGAGGAAGAGAAGCAATTATAACGCATGAACGGAAGTTGAATTCGATAAGATCATGAGAGCGAATCCATTGACTGCCGGTCACGGTCTTGCATCTTCGGAGTTGGTTAGGCACATGCACACCGTGATAGACATGGCATGCGTTTGTAATGAATCAATGATACCCTTTTCATTTTGAATGAAGCAGTTTGGTGTCCTATTGAATATGTGACTACTATATAATATGTGACAAGAAGAACAATACAGTGCGATTTCCGTAACCGAATACCAGGTCTTTCAGTTGTCACAATTCATTCTTTGATGTCATCAGCCATGTTTATCTGTTCGTCCCTGCGATTCTCCATTGGACCTCCAACTCTACAATGACGCAAAAGTCCGCAATCAAAAAGCCACGATCCTCATGCATTTCGCAATCTTCCAAAAAGGCATCATGACGTTCACAGCCCACACAGCCCGGTTTCAAAAAGAATCCACCACCCGAACCGGCACTTGCCTTCTCCGCGTTTCAGCCGGAACAACTTCATGAGGACCCCTCGTGAACGGCACTCAAAACCCGGAGCAACTGAAAAGCAAGTTCAGGAAAGAGTTCAGGCTGTTTGGTTTGAGGGAATAGTTCGTGTTTGACGTAGTAGATTGACTTCACTGGTTGGACATCGCGAGGATGCTCTGACGCGCCATCTGGCCAATCTGCTGACCCAGTATCATCAGGCTAAGCTTGCATCGTTGAATCAGAAACATGGCAACGCAATCATTTGGGATAGTAATGTCAGCAAAGACAGGATGTGTCAAAATTCAATGGCCAATGCAGTTCAAATATAGTCGACTGTTCCAGGCAGCGAGCAATGAAGGCGTCAGTCTTGTTTTGTCTCCAAGCCAGTCGGCTCCGAGCCTACGCTGCTCCTCATGGCAAAGAACTGACCGGGATCATATTGAAGATCTCTGTAGTTGTTTGTGTGGTGCGTGGAGAAACCACATTGACAGCTCATTATGGTCATCAATCACAAATCACAAATTATCAGTTTCCAAGCACCGATGTCTCGTCTGTGACATCATTTCACGTACGTAATTATTCCGCGTATGTCCTCCACCGTCGCCGTACAGCCAACAGCTTCTTATAGGTTCGTAATCATTACTAGGGCATCCTTGTCCGGTGAGAAAGGGAAGTCCCTGAACATTCGCCATGACATGAGACCTTTACAGCCCGGCTTTGGAGGCATTCGAGCCGCATTGTGACTGATAAGGTCACCGTGCATCAGGTAAACTTGAGGCATTTGCAGCTGCTGTTGATGCAGACTCGTGGTTACGAGGCATTCATCAAGCTTCATACAGCTTTTGAAACTCGCCCTTCCACAACGATTACTTGCATTGCGCTCCTCCAGGTGACATGAAATGAAACCAGTGGTGGTTCCTCATCTTCGAAGTGAACACCTTGACAACCGGTTGCAGTTGGTACTTCAAGGTAACGCCAAAGACAAAGAGTCTAATGGCAATGCTTAGCCGCGCCTTTATGGGATAAACTGAAGAAGGTGGTCCGCGAGTAAAAAGACAAGGTGACATTGGATCCACGATTGGTGGTTTCAAAGCACAGGCCCCGGATGGAAGTTCAAGGAAGCAGCGTGTTTCAAGCTGCCGCCTTGGACGACGGGCTTGGCCGTGATACCAAGGCTGCGTCCCCGTGCAAGTCTAATTTTTCTTTTCCGATCCGCGCGATTCTACTCATACTTGACCTAGAGGTCAACAGTTTCTAGCATGCTAAGCAAAAAGTTATGGCGTGTCCACCCTGCTCTGGTCTGCATCGGCTCGAAGTTTTGAGCCTTGACGTCTACATGGTCCCAGCTCAGCGAAAATCATGGAGCAAACACTTGGGATACAACCCATGGCGCGAGACCTTAGCAAAGTACCTTGACTCACCTTCTATCAATGACCATGAGGTCGTGGACGCCGGCAGTCAGTGCCATAAATCATCAGATCAAGGCCAAGCAAGCACAAACCATCGGGGGCGGCTAAGGCGATAAGGCGGTTCGCAGCCAGCCAGTGGTGTGCGATCTGACGCGAACTGCTCTCTCAAAGGGGTCAACAGATTATTGACAGCCTCCAACAAGATTGTCCACTCGGTTCTTCTTCGTAACGCAGTATTGGCCCTACCAAGACGCAGAGTCCAATGGATTTCGCGCAGACACGGTCAAGCCAAAAAGTAAGTTAAGCAACGACGAATGGCCCGACAGTGCCGGGCCCATTGTTGCAATGGTGAAACGGCGTTTGTGGTGGGCCAGGCCCTGACCCCTGCGTCTGTGGCCTTTTTCCGTTGTCGTGAGTTCGGGACAGGGATCAAGCAATCAGGAGGACGGAGGGCGGGAGCCTATCAGAAAGATTCGCGATCTTTTCCGTCGGCTAAGACAGAGGTTCTGATCTTGCTCTGTCCAGCATTGGCCAGGTGCTAACTGGTACTGGTAGCGCTCCGTAGATCCTGGGGGTTTGGTGTTCTAAAAGCAAACTGGACTTCATGTCGTTAGTTGGACCTGCCTGTGTGTTCTGAGTTTCTAGACATATTGACCTGGGCAAGTGATGGCGTGGCTGTTGATATATGCAGGACCAGCTTAGCCTCCCGTCCTTCCAGGCCGCACACTCCTACCTATTACATCGTTGCCGTTAACCCATGTTTGTATGTATCAATGATGTCAACGACATATTGCCTTAACACGTTAAATCGGCATTGCTACCAAGTCGGATCAGCCGTCAATCGTGAATACGAATACGCCAGCCCTTGCCGTATGTGACATCGTGAGGCAATGGGAAAGAGGACAACCGGCACATGTACGGAGTATTACAGGAGCACCAATGCAGGGGAACTCGTGCCACGGAACAGGGGGCTCATGTTGATGCCAGCCATCAGTTCATCAACCGCCGAAGATGAGGTGCATAAAGCAAGCGGACGAAACGGCTGGTGCTAGCTCGCCTGGTTGTTCACATTCCACGCGAAGGCGTGTGGGCGACAGACGATAACATGGCCAAGGCCAAGCCCGCCTGGGCAGCTCCAGGCCACCAGCTGAGAGGCGGAACATAGCCAGAACCTGTGCCTCGAGAAGGCTGTATGACTAGTGTGGCCAAGACAATCCTGTCGTTTGCTCTCCATTCCTGCGCGCCGCGGGAGGGAGCAAGTCGATGCATCGTTGTATGGTCGTGTCAAAGACATGCGTCAACGATGTTTGAGTGGCAGATAGGGTTCGTCAGTGCTCAAGCTATTGCATCATGTCTTGTGGCGACGGTTATCTGCCTGACGCCAAGCAAAGTGACGATGTTGGTGTTGTGGTTATTATTAAACTATTTATTCAGATAGGATAATTACTCCGTGTAGCATTGAAGCGCAGCTTGCCCCTTTCCCCTTTCTCCTGTCCTCACTTTGCTCCTTCCTGCACAGCATCGACAGCATTGTCTGCCTGAGCCGGTTGCCAGTTGCTTATGCCAACACTGCCAGCTGGAAAGAGCGCCAGTAGTGAGTTTTATTACACTGTCGAACTGGCCTCGTCCCAGCCAGCGGTGCCCAGCTGCCAACCACCACCACGACGTCTGCACACGCAGGCTCTGGCACTGGAGCCTCCAGTCCATGACCCCTCCCCTGCACTATAAGCCCGCTGGCTCCACTTCGAAGTGTCTGGTCTGCCACGCACCCAGCAGTCACTACGCCTGGGGTCGGCCTAGGGGCTTTCAGTGTTGTCCCTGTGCCTGAACCTGCTGGTCATCAACTGCTCCACCGCCAACGGCTGCGATGGCTGCCTTTCATTTCGCGTATAGCCGGCCCCTTGGCGGTTGTCAATGTCTCTGAACAGCCTCGAGACTGTCTTGCATTTTCGTTGTCGGTCCATCTTTGTTCTCTCCGCTTGACGCTACGACGATGTAGGTAGATGCAGCACTTCCAGCCTTGGACACCAATGATGCCCTTGATGTTGCACCGCCACTCAATTCTTCTCCCTTCTCTGGCCTACAGACGTCTGGCGTTTGGACATCTAGCTAGCCACGGAGTAGTAGCTAGGAATCAATTGGATGCTTCGCATTGAACCAAGTCGGCTTGATCCCACCGTCTCACGAATGCTCTGGAGCGTCCGTGTGGCCAGCCCTTTGCCAGACTCGCGGACTCGTGTGCCGGATATGCGCCATCTCCATAATACTCCTCCTCCATCTTTCTCCATATTGGCCTCGCCCATCTCACGCCTTTGACCTTGCCTTTGCTCTCCTTCTTTGCCTTTGGACGTGTGGCTGCCCCGTGTTTCCCCATCTTTTAAACAGTTGTACCACCGCCGCACGTTTTGCGTCTTTGATCTGCCTCTGGTTTCCTGACATTCCCTCGCTCGCATCATCTTCATCGTTTTATCATCGTCGCCTGGCTTGCCATCCCCGTCGACCCTTCGCCCATGCCCTTCGCCCTCACCCTCGACCTTGACTCTCGACCAGTTGGAACAAGCCACCAGCAGAAGTGACTGTGCTTCGACTGCAGATTACCGTCCAAGCAAGACCCCTGCAAGCTGACGGCCAACAAACTCCACCACCGACATCCTGTGGCGCGAATCACGTCCACCCAGATCGAACCAAAAATCTGTCGCTCCTCCTTTCATCAAGCAATCTTTCAGTGGCGCGCTCCACTGTCAATTTGCGCGTGTGCTAAATTTATTCCTTCACATCTTTACAGTACTGTACGCTACTGCGTGCGCGACGTCCGTTTTCTTCGCTCGCCAGCTCGCCCTTTTCTTCCTCTATTTCCCTGTCCCTCTTCGCTGGGTGCAGCAAGGTCAGCTCGGGTCAGACGCACGCACCAGACCAAGACACCAGGCTCCAGCCGAGTCGACGACCTCACCTTGAGGACTCTTACTAGGACTAGGACAGTACAGGACAGCACCGAAGAGCCACGAGGCGCCAGATCAGAGGATCCACATTCTCTCGCTCCGTACAGCCACCACGACGCACCCGATCCGCCGCTCCTCGCACTTCTGCTCGCCGCTGCACGCTGCTGTCTGCACTGGGCTCCAGTGCCTCTCTGCTCCTCATCTTCTTTGCATCCTCATATTTTTACTTTTCCACCCTCCTTCATCTCTTTGTCCTGCCCGCCGCCCCGGTTGACTGCCCTTGGTCGACCTTGAAATCCACACAAGAGCCTCTCGCCGCTCTGTCACTCATTTAACCCTTCCTTCTCGACTAACTATTTTTCTTCCCTTCGACTGTTTCGACTGCGGCTGTGCCGGATCGATCCCTTGTTGGGCCACTTTTCCTCGACCTCCCTCTCGCTCACCTCTCGATCCCTCGCGCGCGCAAAGCCAGACCAACTGATCGACGTCGCTTCCGTCTCAGCGCTTTCGACTCTCACCCACCTGACTCAGCTTATTTTATTTCCGGCTCGATTAGACTCCAAATCGCTCTTGTGTTCCCTTAGCGGTCCGACCGAGCATAGTCACTTCTGCCTTAACGCGCTTCTTAAATTCTGCTCGCTTGCCCTTATGCCAGGTTACGGTTCGCGGTATTCTCCGTCACTTGTGAAAATGGAACATTCGCGAGCGTACGGTGGTGGTAACAGGAAGGGGCGCATTTCGCTGGGCAATATCCTCGGAGATCCCTTCGCTTTGGCTACCATATCCATTGGTCTTGTGCGTTTTTCTCCCGTCAGATTGGAACAATTCCTCTGAATGGCTGCATGTCCGAATTTGTGCTAACACTGTAGCCACAGCTTGCCTGGTTCATCACCTTTATATCATGCATCGTCGCTCAGATTCAAACCAACAACACCCCGTTAGATCAGAACCCCGATAAGCAGTTTCCGTCATTCGCTTGGTGGGCCGTCGTGTACAGCTTGTTCCTTATCCTTGGCGTCATTGTCGCCATTGCCAGCGATTCCATTCACACGTATCACGTTGCCGTCACGGGCTACCTCGCTGGAGGCATGGTCCTGGTCACCTCTGGCGTCAACTCACTCGTCTATGCCAGGAGCGGAGCCCGTGAAGCCGCCGCTGCTGGTTTCATTCTGCTGTCTATGGTGATCATTGTGTGGATCTTTTACTTCGGGTCAACTCCCTCTTCGACCCCTCGCGCATTCTTGGATTCATTCGCGCTTGCCAAGGAGTCGAATGCCACGCACAGCCAAGCTATGAACGGCTACGGTGGTACCGGCCGCCCAGAAACGTCCAACTCTGTCCAGCCACCCCAAATGTACACATCTGCCCAACTCAATGGATTCGAGAACCCATCACCCGTCGGCGGTGCGTCTCAAGCCGCGGCCATGCCGGCTATGCCTATGCCTACGTATGGCGGTTCTTCTCTTCAGACCAGCACCAAACCTCCGGGCAACGACGAGGAAGTCCTGCCTCCTACCGAATACCCCTACCAGGCCAAGGCCATTTACAGCTACGAGGCGAATCCCTCTGACACCAACGAGATCTCATTCAACAAACACGAAATCCTCGACGTTTCCAATGTTAGTGGACGATGGTGGCAAGCAAGGAGACGCGGCACTGGCGAGACTGGTATCGCCCCGAGCAACTACCTCATCCTATTATGAGCTAACGACGAGACGAACGTGCGCATGCAATCAACGGCGAGGCCGTGGGAATGAGCACATCGAAGCTGAAGATACGACCTGGGACGAGCAGTGCCACTCATCATACCCTCCCTTCACACACAAATCTCTTTGGCATTGGGGCGGCAAATTGAGTAACACAACTTGTTCCCCAAAGAGCTATCCTATCATATAACGTCGCACAGCTATGCTACCAGCAATATCTTCTACCTCGTGCGCTTGGTTCTCATTCTGGACTTGGCCTTATCTCTTTTTCTTTTTCCTGTTTTACCACCAAAAACAATCGGTTTTACTGGGTCATGTATTTGGATGGAGTACATTTGGAAGACAATCCGCTATCAGCATGGGCAGGAACTATATTCTTGGTGTTTTGTTCTTGCCACATCAGCCTTGTTATTTTACTTATCTTGGTTTGTGTTGTTACTTTCGCTTCTCACCACGCTGTTCATTTTTTTTTTTCACGATGCCAATATATATATTTATATTCTTCGTCTCACCGCTCACGTGGGCTCTTCTTTTCCCAGCAGCGGCGAACCTACTCTCTCGCCGGTTCATCGATGTTCCCAGACAGCCCGAATTGCGCTTCACTCGCGCGTGGCCGATTTGTCGATGATTGGCGGAAGTACGGAGGGTCACGGGCAGGCGAGGATTGACGCAAGAGGAGACATGTGCGACTTAATGTATATGACGCTGAGCCGTGCATTGTTTGAGATTGGAGAGTTGTGATTATATGGAATGGCTGCCGTGAAGGAGAGCCGTCGGGTGGAATATCCAGGGTTCCTTACGAGATGAATAAATGGAGTTTCAAGATTTTCAGTCCCTTCAATAACGGCAGTTGTATTGATTGCCAGCACTTGACATGTCATTACCTCCTCAATTCAACATCTTAGCCGCTAATCACCTGTACATTTCAACTCTGTTCTACGCCGCAAAGTGAAGTCCTACATCAAATAAGTTCTTCAACCTCCACGCCAGCACGCAAGCACGCCATCCCACAACAAGCAATCCAGTCAGCATAACGACCCAATTCGTATAGCCCTTTCCAAAGCGGGGAATGGGGAATTACGCAAACCGCGATCGTCACAATGGGTTCCAAGGTTCCATGGTTCCCGGCGGGGAATTTCATAGCGTGAGCCGACCTCGGCTATCTTCGTTTAGCTCTACTAGCTCCTATCCACCATGTATACGATGTCATTGTATTAAGAGAGTACCATGACGCGTTTCTCCTCATTTAGGTTTTTGGGTTGTTCATACTGAACTGTTGTGTAATTCTTTAAAATTGCAGTTTGTTCCAATCAATTACGGCATATCAGCATATCTATGTGAATCACAGTACATCTCTATGAATTGCAACATATTTCATAAACTTCACCCTCTTGAAATGAAGTTCTTAATCTTCCTAGCAGGCCTCACATCAGCCTACCAGGCCGCAAACCTCAACGTCTCCTCAGCAGAAGCAGCCTTCCACGCGTGCGGCCAAGACTGCCAGCGGCGGCTGAACAATACCATTCCCGCAGACGTAGCGCTCGTGGGGCGCAACTTCTCGTCGTTCTACGAGACGGCGTTCAATTTCAGCAATACGCTACCTCCGGGCCGGGTTCTCAAAGTCGAGCCGTTGGATCCTCATGCGCTGAGTATCGATGGCGGCGCAACGGCGTATCGAATTCAGTATACGAGTCTTGATTTTGACGGGTCAGTGGTTCCTGTGACGGGATTCGTAGCGTTTCCGTATACACCGCACGTTTCGTTTGAAGACTTCTCCGCATCACATAATGTCTCGAGAACGCCAAAGTACAGACTCGCGGCGTTTGCGCACGGCACGATAGGAATCTTCTACGGATGTGCGCCGTCGAATGGCCCAGCTCTGTACGATTATTCGACATGGCAGCCTGTTCTGGAGCGAGGCTACGTCATCGTCGGGATTGACGACGCCGGTCTGGGGAACAACTACACCACGCATAAATATCTCTCCTTGCCAGCGCAAGCAAGCGATGTGTACTACTCTGTTCTCGCGGCTAGGGCAATCTTCGGCCATGTCCTCACGAAAGAATGGGTGAGTTTCGGACACTCCCAAGGCGGAGGGGCGGTGTGGAAGCTCGCAGAGAGCAAATACGTGAACAACGACACGGCGTATCTGGGCACCGTGGCTATAGCTCCTGCGACATACTTTATTCGTCAGGCATTGGGTGGCCTGACGAGTCAAACGAACAGCTCTGCAAAGGAGGAGAAAGCCACGGGGGCAGGATTCCTCCCGTATCTACCGATTGCGGCTCAGCGCGTCATCCCATCGTACAAGGAGACCTTGTTGTCAAGCATCCTGCGAAACAGAACACAACTGGCTATCAAGGCGCAGCTGTGTCTGAACACCGTTCTTGGCATCAGTTTGGATCTGAAACCCTCGGAGCTTGTTGAACCGGCAGGTGCAATCAGGGACGCACCAACTCTGCTGGCGTGGGGGAAGATGGTCGCCCCGGCACAGGGAGATAGGAACCATGCGCCCATCTTCGTCGTCCAGGGGCAGAACGATACCGCTGTGTCGTGGGAGGCGACTGTTCAGGCGTGGAACAATTCGTGTCGTGATGGAAATGAGGTGCACTTGAGGCTATTTCCGACGCAGGGTCATCGTCCAGCATTGACGGCCGGGGCGGGCGAATGGCTGGCGTGGATTGATCATCTTTTTGATCACAAGACTAAGAAGAGCAAAGGCAGTTGTCAGGAAAAACGATGCACCAAAATCACGAGAGAGCCCTTTGACAGGAAGTATGTCAAGGCTCCGACCGATGTCGAGTTGAAGCCGTTTCTGAAATAATTTGAGACAGTCACTGAGTTCAGGTAATCGAGACTTGGGTCATGAGAAATTTTTATCTGTTGATTAAACTGTGCTTGGGCAATGATAAGCTTGTTCATCCTCGATATCGCATCAATTTGACTACCGTGCGCGCGTATATTCTTTCAATTGTTTTAGGCAACTTGAAGCACTGCTTGGTCATGACGAAGTTCACCTGCTTTTTGACGTGCCCATGATATAAGTGATCTCGATTGCAGCCACTCCATGCTGTTGTCGGGGTATACTGATAGCCACACGGTGCCGTCAATGTCTGGTTCACCCTGAGTGCATCAATCGAGCCCTTCCTCCGTTCTCGCTGTGTCTGCGAAATCGTGGATCGGTGACTCCAGATAAGATTGTCCTCAGATGCGAAGATAATGTTGTTTGATGAACGTCAATGAGTAATTCATATCAGCGGACGGGTCCAGTTAATATAAATCATATCCAACGATATGACTAGGTCCCATGGGTGACTGAGACCTGAGCCTCGGTATGCACGGGTTGGTGTTGGCTAGTCCGGAACTTAGCAGCAACACGGATGAGGCCGGGCCACAACATGCCAGTCGTATGGGGCATGTTGCACCTGTTGAGCCCGCGTTGTTCCATTGCACCACGGCGAGGTGAAGCGGCACATCTATTTCCCGTTGCAGAGTGAGCAGCATTCATCATGTCTGGCTGCCGTTTCATCAGGAACAATTTACACCAATCGATATGAAGCATCCTATCAAACCAACGAATTGAGAGGACTCCAGCACATGGCAAGAACCGAGCTGCTGGCGTTTTGTCTTTTGGTTAGTTTGTTGTCAAGGTGGGCCACAATAGAATTGAAACTGCCGGACGTCCAAATTGATTTAACCATCGAGACGCTTCCTTAGCTCGCGCTCTTTGTGAAGAACTTCCAATTCAAGCCGTTCAACTCCGTAACGGAGCGCCTCCTTACGTTGGCGAACTATGCGGGCTCTCAATTTGTCTTCGCCGACTAGTTTTCGACCTCTGGATGACAATGCCCGCTCAGGTTCATCGGGACGGGCAAGCCTGCCTTGTTGAAGCTCAGCCCGAGCTTTCAGGGTTTGTATGCGTCGATCTTGCCTCTCAATCTGTGCATCAGCTCTGGAAAGGAGGAGTGCAATATAAGGGCCGATGTCGTCCCGAAGCGAGGCTTCTGCTGCAGCCAGGGTTGTCTGTGGGATAAGCTCGTAATGCTGAGGAAGTTGGTGGGTTAGCTGATGCATGCAATTTGTAGTTTGGAAAATTGGCACCGCCAGCTGAACGTACTCTCACAGTTTTGAGAACTTTAATCAGCCTAGGATAATCAGATATGCCGTTGTCGAGAGTCTGCACCGACGATTCCAGAAAGTTGAGGGAGCTGCGGAGGGAGGAGACGCAATCGCTGTACGATACGGTGCCAGCAGTGGTGGTGGCCATGGCTGCACGGCGTGACAAGAGGTGGCGGGCCCGGTGCAGTCCTGACAAGCTTCTTCGCAAAGCTGTGGTTGAGGGGGGTCACGATACTCCCTGTGCGGTGTTGGTAATTTGCTGCCCGCGGCGACCAAATCGACCGCGCGCTCGAAAACTATCGTGAGAAATGGCGGTCCAGCTTGGCTCGAACTCTAAGCTGGAGCGCAAAGACAGGCGAAGTACGAAGAATGCGGACTCTGTCTCGTCGTAATATGACAGAAACGCAGGGGCGCAAGGGGAAAAGGGCCGTCGCGGGGAGGGGCAGCAGAAAGTCACGATGCTTCGAATGTTGTGGTTGTCGAGTCGAGCTTGTGGAGGTGGATCGTCAACGAGCAAGTGCGTCTCAAGCTCTCAAGCCTGACCTGGGCAGGCTCCACTTATTAGCTCCAGAACAAGGGCCCTCTTTCCTATTTGGACCATTTGGCCTCACCTGGCTCGTTCCTGCCTCGATTCGCCCACCACTGCCAACCAGATCTGGTGCAGCGCTTGCATCGTACTCTCATCGTCCACTCATCGTCCACACACATCACATCGTCCCGCACATCGTCGAGCTTCTTTTCGTGGGGACGGCTGTGAGGGTTATCGCCTCCAGTTTCCTCCGCCGCCTCGATGTCTCACCATACTACACGAGCTTATTTGGACTGGAATGTTCGCAAATGCATGCCAGGTCTCTGCTCGCACCAGGTCCCCGTTGCCGGCCACCCATATTCTTCCTACTCGCTGTGAGCCTTGGCTTGGCCCGTCATGCTCTCACTCATCTCGCTCTTGGCTGCCACCATGACTGAGCCGCCTCCATCCGAATCCGCCATCCTCGCACACTATTCCGCCTCTTCTGTGGAGTTCGGATGCTTCTCATGGAACAGATGGTAGCTATCCAGGTACACCCACGTTGTGGTGCAACATCAGATCACACTATATTAAGATATCAGAGCAGTGATTGATTGATACACACTCGTCGTCTGCGCATTGTGCCTCAGCCTCGTAGCAGCTGCACAGATGCGTCTTCTCACTGCTCTCCAAAGGCAAATAGGTTGTGTCTCAGATGAAGCTCATCAAACTCGGCATCGTCACTTGACCGAGAATTGTGTGGTCAAGGCATGCAAAGCAGCATGCCAGCCCTCCTGGACACCGTGGCCCCGGTCGCACGACATGAAGCCATCGTGACCGCTTTTGGGCTAACGGCCAGTTGCCAGCCCTTCAATGTGGTGCATCGTGAGTTTGGCTGTCGGCGGCAGTGACGACTCGCAAGCATGTTATGACCCAACGAACTGGCCCATCCTCCCTTGCTGGGTGAGACCTTCTCGCACCCCCATACAGCTCTTCGGCCACCCCCAACACAGAACATTTTACCCATATAATGCACCATGCCCGCTGCTCTTGTTTCTCCCTGCTGCCTGTGGCCATACTATCCTAGTCTTTTGTGTGGTCGGCTTATTTTGGGTGAGTGAGTATGCCTCTGCACTCGACGCCACCCACCACGGCTGCCACCATCCCTGACCGGGATACTATTCCCGATCTTTCATATGGCTCAACAGTCGCCAGCCGACGCCGCTGTTGGTGTCCAAGATCACGGCCTGCGGTTTCTTAATGAAGAATGGAACGATAGCATCTCCAACGATCATCCATTCACTTTACAATGGAATCAGTCGTTGGAGAAGTCGGGCGCACGGCTGGGCCTGTTCAAAGTTCGGTATCCGGAAGACGGTGTGGTGGTTTATGACCTGGTGTCAAATTTAACTGGTGTGTACCCTGGCTCATCATTGAGAACATCTCCAACTCACTGACAGAGTGTTCAAATAGATTCAATTGGGTCCGTGTCTTGTGAATGGACGCCAGAAAATTTGGGGAAAGATTTGTACACAGTTTGGCTATCGGCTGGTCAGCATCTGCACCCCAACTGGACGTTATCCCCTCCATGGACTCCGAAGGAAGAAGAGGTAGGTTTTTTATTTCTTTCTATTCTACTTCCCAAACTTGACCGATGTCCTCGTACACTGTCGTCTTGAAGTGCAACTTTTCGACGACTTTTGTCTTCAGTCTTCTGGTGTCAGGGCTGTCTCGAACATGTTTCATTTGAGTTACTCATTCTCATCTTGCAACCTTCACATACCTAACAAGAAAATCTCAAGCCGAAGTCGCGTCTGCATTGGGCAGCGCCTATCGTTATATGTGTTGTTTGCCTGCTTGTTCTCTATGCAATCTGCCTATCAATATACCTTTCATACCGCCGCCGGAAAAGAGCAAAACGAGAGAAGGAAGACGCGACACCTAATCAGGATGTTAGCCGCAACAATTCCGTGGATTCTGCCATCACGGTTCAAACAGTCACGGAAACTGAAGATGGAATCAAGTCCAAACCCAGTATTTGGCTCATCACCCACCCGCCAGGGGAATCGGACATCACCACGCAAGGCCTTTGGAAAGACGAGGATACTACAGACACACCAGTGAGCCGAGCTTCGACATTGGTCGCACAATCCCCCGTGTAAGAATATATAGACATTTTGGTTGCATAGATGTGCTGATGCACAACAAACACACACACTTCGTTATGATACCCGCCGATCGAATGGCAGGACAGTGGGAGAGAGGGAAAATTTATTGGGACCGCAGTGCGTATGCATTTTTCAATCATTTCTCGATTTTTGGTTACTTCTCGCTTTGCATTGGGCGGTTGGAAAATATTGCAAAGTTATGGAATTAAACGTTGGGGGAGCAAAACAGAGTATAAACATGTAATTCGGGCAGCTTGTCTATGTATATCAGACATCTACTGTAATATCTCGGGACCTTTGTGTTTCTGGTGAATGTTTGCTTGCCAGAATTCAAAATTGGGTTCTTCCGATGAATTGTGAAGGCGTAGACTCGATGCTACTTCCACAAATACAATCGCTACATGACATTGTTGTCTGCCAGACTAACACACCAAACGCCACAACTGTCAAAAAACCCTGAGCACGGGACTTGTACTTTCTTTTTTCCCGCATTGATGCGCGGCTTTAGAATCGCAACCCATTTCTTTTACACGAATATCCTCGAGTAAGTACAAAAAAAGCGCGACTTCTGGTGATCTTAAAGGGTATAGGGTATGCCAAAATAATGACGTAGGTGTTCAAACTCCGGGACTGAGACGCAGACGCATCAATGATGAGTTTCTCTCGATTAGATGCGGCTTCAGTTGACATCAAGGCAATAGGTCTTCTGCTGGAAGCAATTTTCAATTTTCAATTTTCTATGCTGGAAGGCTGGTGAGGGAATTATGTATACCCAGTCACGGTTTGGCTTTTAACATAACCTCGATTGGGGAACCTTAACATAACAAAGTAGGATAACACTGCGACTGAGGCAGTCTTCACTCCGAAGGAATTCTGCCCTTGTGGCTGCTTATGGTTCTTCTTCAATACTTTCCAATTAAAAGGCGTGAAGACACTTAAGATCCGATCAAGATGACATACTCCGCCGAGGTGCTAATTTCATCACATAATGCAGGTTTGTTTACCTTGGCACTCACAATTGCCAATGCCGGCAGTCTACTCAAAGAGCCTAGCATCAAAAATCCCCGGGAATGCCAGCTCGGCAGGAACGAGAATGACGACGGACGTGAAGATCTTCTATTGTCACGAATGATCGTGGGTCTGCTCGGCGGAGGTTTGCGGTCACCTGACCTGCACTCGCTGGACGCGGGCCCCGGTTCTACAATGTTCCATCCCTGGAGCTTGGCCCCAGCGCCAGAGTGCTGCAGTCAGGACGACGGCTGTCAGGCAGGAGCGTCTTGCGTCGCGCGTGCCGCTCTTGCCAATTGACCAGCTCCAGTCTAACCTCAGTCAGCATCATCAACCCACACGACATCGGCGACCGACACATCCAGCTCCCGGCGTCCACCATCTGGCCGACTGCAGCTTCATTGAAACCGAGAGACGCCCAAAAATTACCTTCAGAAAAACAGTCATCTCGTCACCATGTCTGAAGGGATGCTGAAGCCCGAGAAGGACTTCTCGAAGGAGGTCGACAAGCAGCTTCCCGAGGCCGAGAGTTTGGCGAAGGTAATGACAACTAAGTTATGCACCACGAGCTGGTTGAGCTGAATCTAACTTTGAGATACAGACCAACCTTCAGGGAGCTATCGAAAAGCTCACAGCCTTGGAGAAACAGACCCGACAGGTGCGGATTCCTCGATCGTCTGGCGCACCGGCCCCAGTGGTTATTGACAAATTCGTAGGCTTCGGACTTGGCATCGACATCAAGAGTTTTGATTTCAATTGTCACCCTCTGCAAAAATGCAGGCGATTGGAGCTTGATGAACGAGCAAACGCTCGTGCTCTCCAAGAAGCACAGCCAGCTCAAGCAAGCCATCACGAAGATGGTGCAGACTGTGGTTGGCTTCTTCGATGACACCCCCGATCTTAAGACGAAGCTTTCGGTAATCGAAACGTTGCGAACTGTCACAGAAGGAAAGATCTTTGTCGAAGTGGAGCGAGCTCGAGTCACCAAGATCCTTTCTGACATCAAGAAGGAGCAAGGCGACTTGAAGGCGGCCACTGAGATCTTGTGCGAGTTGCAGGTCGAGACGTTCGGATCCATGGACAGGAGGGAAAAGACAGAATTTATTCTTGCACAGGTCGCACTTTGCATAGAGAGCGGTGACTGGACGCAGGCTGGCATTCTGGGTCGCAAGATCAGCACGAGATACCTATCCTGCAAGCCCAAGAAGACGGTTGAGCAGTTAGAGAAAGAGCAGAAGGAGAGAGAGAAGAAGAAGGCTCGCGGGGAGGAGGTACCCGAGGAGAAGGAAGACGACACTACAGACCTCAAATTGCGATACCACGAGCAACAAATCACATTAGCGAAGCACGAAGGGAAGTACCTCGATGTGTGCAAATATTACCGACAGGTACTCGGCACTGAGGCTGTGGAAAAGGATCCTGCCAAGCTGCACCCAGTAAGTTTGACTATTTTCACACGATGGCGCTCGCGGTTGGATAATCAGATTGCTGACCGTGCACCTTACGCCGATAGGTACTTCAACGTGTTATCTACTTTGTCATCCTCTCACCTTACGACAACGAGCAACATGACCTGCTCCACCGCATCTACAAAGACACACGCAACTCTCAGGTCCCTCTCGACGCCGAGCTACTCCGACTATTTACAGTCCAGGAGCTGATGCGATGGCCCGCGATCGCCAAGGAGTTCGGCCCTCACCTGTGCAGCACAGACGTCTTTGATGTGCAGTCCGGCCAGTCATCGGATGAGAAGGCTCACCAGCGATGGGAGGATTTGCGAAAGCGCGTGATCGAGCACAACGTCCGCGTTGTAGCCAAGTACTATACTCGAATCCGCATGAACCGCCTCACAGAGCTGCTGGATTTGACGGAGGATGAGACTGAGAAGTACATCAGTGAGCTCGTCACTTCAAAAACTGTGTATGCCAAGATCGACCGGCCGGCACGCATCGTCAGTTTCGTCAAGCCCAGAGACGCCGATGATGTACTCAACGAATGGAGCCATAACATGAAGAGTCTTCTGGGATTATTGGAGCGAATCGATCACTTGATTACAAAGGAGGAGATGATGGCACGCATTCAATCCACGAGTACAAAATAGATACGATGGTAGACTCATGAAGCTTTTTTTGACCAATGGCGCAATCAGTCGCCGCGGCTACGGGACTGTGCTGGCAGGGTTGTATAAATCTTAGACAGTTTTCGCATACCCGAGGACATGTAATGTAACATTTTGACGCCGCATCCGAACATGTGTTCTATTTGACTCTATATATGTGTGTCTATACCCTCTAGTGAACATTCATACGGGTTACCCATCTCTCACAGGCCCGGTTTAGGCGCCAAGTCGTGAGCATGCTGCTTAATGAACCCAGCCAGAGGCATAACCCATTCCTTGGACACAGGAACATGATGACCACCCGGATGCACCACCGTCGTCGCATTCACACACCTCTCAACCAAAGCCATACTCCTCTCCTCATCCACCACCGTATCCAGACTCCCCAGATAATGCATCATCGGCGTCTCAATCTTGGGCTCATACAAAAACTGCAACGACTTCGGCACCGCCCAGAACCCAGAATATGACACCGCAAACTTGACTGCCCTCCCGTCATTCGCCTCCCGCAATTCCTTCACCCATTCCCCGGCTTTACCCTCCGGAACAGCCCGTCCTGGCTCCAGCGCCGCGGCTACGATCCCCGTCGCCGCACCGCCCTGGCTGAATCCGCAGACGCCATCTATCCCGTCTACTTCGCGAATCGTCTGCGCAATAGTCTGCATGCCGTTTTCGAGGAGCAGATACTCTCCTGAGCCTTCGTCCTTGCGCCACCACGCCCACGTATCGGGTTGGTAGTCGTCGTCTTCGGTGGAGGGCACGTAGCCGGGTATGTCTTGTGGGAGGAGCCGATTGGGACCAGTAGGGTATATAAGATGAGGAGTGAGGGAGATGGGAGAGAGGACTTTTGTGAGAAGTTTTTCTAAGGCGCGGGTTTTGGCTCTGAAGAGGGGGCCGGATTGGGTGAAGCCTGGGTGTGTTAGTTGGCTTTGTTCATATGGACTCATGAGACTTGATGGGTGATGGGAGTTGTGAACTTTTTGGGGGGATACATACCGTGGAGCATGAGGATTTTGACTTGTTGTTTCCCGTCTTTTTGGGCGGGAGTTTTATCGACGGGCGTTGAGCTGCCGGTTGAGGGACCGGTTGAGGTGGTCATTGTGCGGAAGGGTGGGCGGATGAGTGAGATGCGGGTGAAGGCGGGTGCGTATCGTATGGTTCTCTGGAGAAGAATAGGCATTTGACGACAGCTTGTGTATAGAAAAGGTGTCTTTGTGTTTGAATCTGTTGAAACAAGTGAGTTCTGTAGAAGATGTTTGAGTGAGGTTGTGCCGGGTGGAAAGTGGATTAGTTGCTAGGTCCGAATATTGGGGCGATAAGTCAGCGTGAGATGAGGTCGGACTAATGGGTGGATTGCAGACGCGAGACGGTTACGAAGGGTGTTTGCTATGATCACTGCGATGAAAAATTCAATAAGACTATAAGCAAGACTGTAGTTTATATAAGATTGAACTGTTAGAAGGGGGTTTTCATGACTACTCGACTATCTCACTCGTACTATTCGCCATCTCATGGCACGTGGATCTTCAAATGCATGGACATCATGTCACATTCGCAAAACGCGCCGCTTTCCTTGGGCTCACAAATAAAACATGGTAGCATTGAAGCAGCTTCAACTGATTATCCGGCAAGATAGATCGATCTCAATCAGACGACCCTTCCCATCACAATCGAATCGAAACCACCAGTTGATGCACAAGGTCTATTCAGCCCCCGAATGCGAGTCTATGATACAATTATCACTCCATTATGAACGTTCCAGCGCGCAGCCTAACGCTCGTTTCCGCCGGGCTATGCGTCGCCTTCATTGCTTGGTCAGTTCCACCCTCGAATCGTCGCCGCTCATGCAAAACTTAGTGGTCGCCAGACTTGGCCTTCGGGTTGCGGGGGTCGTTCTTCCACTCGTCTGCTGCACATGTGTCAGTAAATTGAGAATGGTCTATTTCGCTCACGGAGGGTCGGGAGAGTGTGTACAGGCCATCATGGCGTTCTGGGCGGAGTTGACACCGTAGGCAATGACCAGACCTGTCCAATGTTAGTAGATCGTTCCAGGGCGCGCGTCGAGATTCCCGGCTGGCGATTGAAGAAAGTCGGATTGTTCGTCGTGTGATCGATTGCGAATTTACGTACCGGCGGCGAAGAAGGGCCACATGGGCTTCACTATTAGCAGGTTAGCATCGAAGGGGGTGTTTGTTGTTTGTAACCAGGCTTCGGCATCGAAGGGGTGCCATTAAGTCGTCGGAGCGGACGTACGGAAAGGAGCAGGGAACTTCTTGAAGGGAGCAACGCCGAGCCAAGACATGATGGGCGGTATTTCGTGGGTATCTCGAGGACTCGGAGGGGATTGATGTGGTGGAGAGGGTCGGTCGTGATGAAGTCGTCTTCCAAACGAGCCTTTTTCGATGGACCAATGCTGCAGAGCTCTCTCACCCGCGGTTTGAGCCGATGGGAGTGGAGCCTCAGGCAGACAATGCCAGCAAACGGGGCTCGCTGACAGTCAGGAACCGCCCGCACAATACTTTCTCCGGTCTCCGGATTGAAGAGGCGTTCTCAACAGTCGTTCACGTGACCTAAACCTGCGACTAGCCCATGTGACATCATGAGCTTGGAGCTGTCAGTACGGAGGAGCGCGGCGTTGCAGTGACATAGGCATTGAGGAGACAACAGAGCTCCGACCCTCGTGTCTCAATCAAATACCTCTTCAACCTCGCCAGACTCACCACCCGTCATCCTGCAGAGAAAGTGCTCGATCAATCACCATCCAGCTATAGTAACACTGGGCTCTCGGGCTAATCAAAGACACTTTCCTTCGTAACCCCAACCTGCAAAGTGCGGGGTGAGCAACTTGGCTGCGACGTTCCTGTACCGCGCATCCAATCGACGGTCGAGGCTGCCCTCCAATTCACCAGCTTCAGACACATCCAGAGCTCATAGACAACGCTCTTGCTGCTTCTTGTGCCGCTCTTGTGCCGCCGAATACCATCTACTCTCTCGGACGGACGACCAGCTTGCTGCTTCTTGAATTCCCTCTGTGCCCCTTTTACACAAGATCACACCACCCGCTGCCCTGCGACTCTTTGCTCGCTTGTTTGTCCTTTGAGGTCCGGGAGTTTTGCCTAGCAAGCTCTGTTGAGACATCAGCGTTTTCTGTTGTTGCACACCCCAAACACGACCCTAGTTCCCAGTCTTCAGCGGTGTTTCGCACCTCTTGAAACTTGGGGGCTCTTGTTTGCCAGACCTCTTCTTTGCTACCCGAATCTCTTCTTCTCATTTCACCTCACCACCTCACCTCACCTTCCCTCGTCATGTTGTCGCGAAGTCTTCCTCGCGACGCCGTCGCGGCCCTCCCGCGCTCGGCAACGCGAGCTCTCAGCACCTCCGCTGTGAGGCAGACCAAGACCCCTTCAATGGGCGACATCAATCCCTCGCGAGCACAGATCGACTCCTTCAACAGGAAGCAGCACGAATTCCGAGAGAGACTGGTGGAGGCACAGAAAGAACGGGGAGCACGTGCGTTGTCTGCCAATCCCTCTGCGTCCGAGAAGTCGGGCCAAAGCTCATCCAGCGATGTTGCAGGAGCTACCGCCGAAGCTAAACAGAACGAATCGGAGCGCAAGTCCGGACCGCTGTCGAATCTCATCTACGGCACCAAGGAAGGCAGGGAGATGGAGGCCCAGATGGAGGCCAGCTTCAGTCAGGTGCTGGCTCGTGGCAAATACGTCCACTCCATTGTCTTCCACGAGGTGAAGCCCGAGAAGGTCGACGAGTATATGGAGCTTGTTGGCCACTTCTACCCCAAGATGGCCAACACGCCTGAGAACAAGGTGCATCTTGTCGGCAGTTGGCGGACGGAAGTCGGCGACTGCGACACATTTGGTAAGTCTTGCATTTCATGATCATAGCCTAATCCAACGGTAGTCGAAAATGTCGAAGCAGTCGTGCATAAAGACTAACCTTGGAATGTTGTAGTTCATATTTGGGAGTACCAAAAGTATGAGGGCTACCACCAATCCCGACACTCCATCAGCCACCACCCCGAGTTTGCCGATTTCGACAACAAGCTTAAGAAATTGATCACGTCCAAGAAGATCTCTCTCATGCAGGAGTTTTCTTTCTGGCCGACAACCCCTCCCCGCCAGCTTGGAGGTATCTTCGAGCTCCGTTCATACACGCTCCATCCCGGAAATCTGTTGGAGTGGGAGACGCACTGGCGACGTGGTCTCAAGGCCCGTCGCGAGGTCATGGAGGGTGTCGGCGCGTGGTTTGTCCAGATTGGCGAGCTCAACACGGTTCACCACCTTTGGCAGTTTGCCAACTTGGAGGAGCGACGAGAGCGCCGCGAGAAGAGCTGGTCTGTTGAGGGATGGAGTGACACCGTGCACAAGACGGTTCCGTTGATTCAGAGCATGAAGTCACGCATCTTGATCCCCATGCCGTGGTCACCAGTCGCGTAAAGCCACAACCAGTCTGTTGGATTAAGAATGAGGTGGAGACGGTAGTTGTTGACGAGATTTCTATTTCTACGCGAGCGGGAGATGCAGCCACAGCATATTCATTGTTTCATTTGTTGAAGGCGTCAGGCGACCACACGCATGTATCATTAGTATTGGAGCCATAGTGGTAGAATATCTATTGAGAGTAGTCGAGCATCGGAAATCAACTATCCACGGTTCTGACATGCCCTGAGTTTTCGAGTATGTGAATGTGCACCGCTCCTCATAAAGAATGTAGTCGTATGTTTGTAATTATTAAACTCCATGGGTATCCAATGCAAACTAACAAATCAAGGAAACAGCACAGACTACTTATACATCTAAATCTACATCCATGACTGCCGCCAGATTATGCCTCGCCAACCCCAGCATATGCCCCAGTTGTCCCAGTTTTGAATACAGAGATATCAAACTCGGATCAGCACTCTCGATCCTCACCTTCTCTCTCACAAACATCTCCTCAACAACCTGCTTCTTCCCACTCATCTTCGGCCCCTGCGCCTTCCCCAATGCCCTCTTCGGTTCGCTCCCCCCATCCCCCTCGGGGTTATACTTGAACACCACATCCATCTCGTCGTGCTCCAATCTGCGCACGGTACCGATCGCAAGTCCCAGCTTCATGCCGAAATGAACAGGCGCATCCGCTGGCTCCAACGCCCGAAGCCACAACACGATACTGCTATCCTGGAGAGTAATGTAGAAACTTATGTTATTCGGCAGGGGTGGACTGAAGTGGTGAGCAGGGCAGGAACTCGTTTGCCACGCTGGGTCGGCATCTTGGATGGTCTGGCCTTTTAGGAGCGATAGGGATTCGGTGATCGACTCTGATAGAACGGTGAGGGCGGAGGCGAGGGATGTCGCGGTCGGTGGGGAGGAGAGGGTGAGTCCGAGCAGGTCGATTGCCTGGGTTAGATGGGTGTGGAGGGCGTCGAGGGCGGGGATGTGGATTGGGTCGGAGGAGAGGGAGATTTGCGTTGGGGGGAGGGTTCGAAGTTGGAGGTTTAGGGTCTGGTATCTCGTTAGCCTTTTACGTTGGAAGAAGAAGGCTGAAACATGGTTGAGGAGTGGGAGTTCTTGGCCAGATGGGGAAGTTGGTTGGCGATAATGTTATGCGTGTCAAAAGGAAAGACCTCACGAACCCCCTTGACAATCCGCGTCCCAACACGCGTTATAGTCCCCTTGACCTTCTCATTCCGATGCGTGCTCATGACAAGCGTACTGCCAGGGTCGATCGGCGCGAGCAGCGCATAGCAATCTTCAATGCCGTGCTTGAGGTCATGGCAGAGGGTTATCGTTTCTTGAATGACCCATTTTAGTTCGTTTTCCTTTTCCGCAGTCCTGTTAATATACTTCACTCTTGATGCGCATGTATTTGATTGTCACGGGTGGAAGTGTTTGATCTCTTGTGGTTCGGGATTGTCGAGGACGTACGAGGGACTCGGCGGCTTTGCGCTTGAGGTCTTCGGGTGCGATGGGGGGCCAGACGGCGAGGGACATTGTGTTTTTTGCTACTTCTTATGAGAGAGATTCGGGGCGGACTGGCTTTATGTTGGATGAGCCATCGTTTGGGTTGTGCTGGGACGAAGGGTTGCTGAGGTTGGTGATGGAGGTTCCAAGTGACGTCGCGACGGTGGGGGCTGTTTGGCATGGCTGGTGCTTGTGTGGGTCCTTAGAGCTTTGGGTGCATTCATTCATCTTCAAACTTAGCCTCTCATAATTTCATGATACTTGGCACGTCCGACATCAACATTGACTCCTTTCCACGTCTTATTGAGCGCAAGTCCTTGAAGGATAGTCTACGAACTGCCGCAGTGCAGCCAACATGGCCAAGACGCACTCTACGAAAAAGAGCAATGTGCATAAACTTGCGCCAGTACCAAAGGGTATGTTTTCACTCTTTCACTTGACACCATGGGCATATAACTCACGTCTAACAACATCACAGGCGCACATATTCAGAAACGCCCTGGCACAAGAACTCAACTCTCCTCATCATCCAAATCGCCCACCATATACGTCTCCTCCAAAACACCCTTCATCTCCGCCGTCAAGCGCGTCCGCAAGCAACTCACCCGCTCTCTTCGCTCAGCGCCAGCTCCCAAGAACGCCTCTCTCCATTCACGCGTGGAAGCACTGAAGCGGAGCACCAACTCGACCAGTGACGGTTCCCGGCCACTCGTGGTCACGGTTATGAGCACGGGCAAGGCCATCGAAAAGGTGCTCAGCCTGGCGAGCTGGTTTGAGCAAGAGGGTGATTGTGATGTCTCGCTGAGGACCAAGACGGTCAATACTGTGGATGATATTGTCTTACAGGATGGTGAGAAAGAGGATGAGAGCAGAGTCAGGAACATGAGCTGCCTGGAGGCCACCATCACGTTGAAATGAGCCACGCTCGCCATTCTTGCGAACAGAGTACGTTTTACTTTTGCTGGGCGTGCTTGATCTCTGGATGTGGAGACCGCTGCATCATCCATAGCGTCGGCCTGTTCCTGATTAGATCGAGTTGAGATTTTCTCTGTGGATATCTGAGGTTGCCTTGAACTATTTCTGGGGCGATTTCGACCGATCTCCATTTGGCATGCAATGAGCATCTCTTGCACTGCCACTTGTCACCATCAGCAAGCACGGCAACACTCCCCTCGATGGGAATTTTGGAAAGGGTTCACCAGGAATGTGGCCAAGCTGAAACATGACTCAACGACTGCGCTTGTTTCGTTGGCAAGGACAGGGCATACCGCATCTGCTGCAGCCGTCTGTGCAAACAATGTGACGTGCGTAGTCGGCCTTCAAGATGTATGTACACGGCTCAATTGTCCATCGCGTCAGGTGTGGACTTCCTTGTATATCAGATTGCGTCAAGATGATCAGCATATGCACTAGGATCATCGAAGAGAAGATACATAGGCCGTCTCCGTCGGGACCAGCCGGTTGGCGCGTCTTTGGCGCCGGCATTCGCCCCCCTTTTCGACCCAGACGTTGTTCTTCTCTCTTACGGCCCGTCATGATGGTGACAACAGGGTCAGCGACCACGGCTCTGCTGCTGGAACTATCACGTAATGGGTTGTCTAGATATGCAGCTGTTGGCATAGGAGCATCGTCTTTTCTTGTGTGCGCACTTGACTGTTTTTTGCAAGGCTGCATTGCTGAGTGAGAATGATTGACTGACGTGCCAATCGGGTTGATTTCAGTCTTTATCTTGCGCTGTTTAATTTATCGTCGTGCATTATCACTGCTCGTGTTGCTCGCGTTGCCCCACGATGGGTTGCTTAAGCGAGATCTAATACAAGGTTGTACACAGTTACCGTTGCGTTGCATTATTACGCAGTCATCTCAGCAATTAAACGATGTTGGCCGACTCAGTGCGCGTGTCTGGCGAGTTCACCGACACGGATTGGTGTCAATATGCCCAGACTTACATGATGTGTGAGAAAATCTCGTCCAACATGCAGACCTAGGTACGCCGGAGGTCGCATCCCATGCTCGAACCATAATCCAGGCAGTAGTGCTGTAGCCCTAGGTTACTGTACCAAATCTCCAATTGCCATCACATGTCACATCTTCTCCGATTCCCGTGGGCCAGGGTGGAACACGACGAGCGGCTTTGTCGTTGCTCTGAGGATCCAGAATTAGCCGCTCGGCCCCCAATTTGATGCATGTCTTTCCTTTAACAACGCAACTCTCGTTGGCCCCCCGACCTTGACTTGCCCTGCAGATTCTGTAAACTGTTTGCATCTGAATTTGGAACACTGATAGAAATAGGAAAGTCACGAACTCGGGTTCTTGTGTGCAAATCAAACGCTTTGACGACATCAAAGCTGGTACCTTCATACGCTGTGGCTCGGTAGATAATGAGGATGAGCCTGATGTGCATTGCACCGAACTCCGTACTGGCAAGTCGATCCCGGTGTCTGCGGTTGCATCAATTAATGCCTGGGGCTGCTATAGTAAACCGCAACTGCCTACTATAGGAATTTTGACAGATATTTCTTGGAACAATGAATGGAACGGAGCTTGGCGCAGTTCGGCGACTGTAACGGTAACGGGCCAAGGTAGGGGTTTGAGCACAGCCCAGATGTACAGATCGTCCTAACCCGCCATGGTCAGCATCAGGAGAATAGCATATCGATTTCGGCACACCCATCCGTGTGGCAGTGCCAAGATGCGGCGAGTGTGCGCCCAAAAGCCTGGTGTCCAATGGCAGGTGTAGTCTGCCGCTGCAAAGAACGTCTAAGGCCATCAGATCGGCATTCTCCATCTGGTCGTCCTGTGAAATGGCATGCCGTGTCACCGCATGCCTGTATTGCCAAGCAGGTTTGTTAACAACGCATCAGCGGCATTATTGAGTGACCCGAAGCGCAAAACACAGGACAAATCATCCAACTAATCTCGAGCTGTCACGGTATCGGATGATTGTTGTCGCTCCGCCTGCCTTTCCCTGTTTGGGTAACATGACATGAGTAATACTACGACCTAGAAACACGATACGTGAATTCACAGGTCAAATTCGAGCCTCACATACAGGCGCACGGTCTTCTTCTGAGATTCCGCGTACAAAAGCTTGAGCCCTGAGACGATAGAGAAAGTTTCCATCTGGCTACCCGAGAGCACCAGACGAGGGTATGGTTTCGGGAGCTGTCCAGCTCGATATGTTTCTGTCGGCATGCTTATGCAACGGTCCTTCGTAAACTGAGAGAAGCGCAAAATTTAGTACGGTTCCACGTCTGGGGCTAAATCCCGTCAACGACCAGCTTATGCCATCTAACTGTCTCAGACACCGGTCCGGGAGTCCAGTAAAGATTCCCATCATTGCTGTGTCTGTCACTGGATCCAAGCCCAGTGGAGACACCTATCATGATCGGGTCACGATTCTAAAAGTCGTGAACAGTCCACGAATGATGCATCAGCACAAAAAAAAAAGATGCAGCTGAATGAGACCAAAGACTATCAGGGGGAAAGATGGCTGTCATGTCGAAGGGTGCGTGGCGCAGTCATGCCGTCGGCAGATGCCATCAGTTGTCCTCAGTCTCCGTACTTGCATGTTCAACCACGGCCGTGTAGTAGGGGCGTTCGAAAAAGAACCAAGAGAGATACGCAGATGCCAGAGGCATTTGTCTCCCAACACGATGATCGACGAGCACCGTCATGAGATGATCTTCAAATACGACAGTAGCCTCTCGGAGTTTAAGAATAGGGTTATTGATTGACAGACTACCGCCTCTCCAGAAACTGTTAGTGCCGGTTTCGCGGGCATGTCTCGGTTCCTGCATCTGCAGCAGCTCCCGTCAAGCCGACTAGGGCGTCAGCAAAGACTGGTTCATAAGTTAATTGCCTGCTTTCAATGCTACCAGCACAATTGCTCTCGGGCTTCGTCCGCTCGCCGGCCGTATTATGCTTCGACGAGATTGTGGTGTGTACGGAGGAGACTTGACGTGTTTGCAAATAATAAGGGAATGGACGTGTAACGGGGCCGCCCATGCATTTTATTCATCATGCGCCGCGGGCTCCCCAGTCGACTGATGGTAGCATTCGGCTCCCCTGGGCCGATAAAGGACAGGGAGCATTGCCAGATGGACTCCCTGCCTCGGGTCAAAATGTGATAACTACAGCGCACGCACTATATCTTTGTGATCGTAAGGACAAGGCTGCATGTTCGCACGCGACTCGTCGATGGAGCTCCATAAGCTCCATATGCCATGTCGGGCAATTGTAATGGGGGTCGCATGACGGGTCGATAATCAACCAATGTGGGATAGGAGATGGCAAATGGTAACAGAGAAAGTGCTACGCATAATTTGAAGTGAGCCAAGACATGAAAGCAGCGTCTCCTGAGATGGCTGCCAACAGTGACGCAGCGGGGCGAAGACTGGATGAGAGTTCGACAAGCCGTAAAGTCCGGTTCGGCGCCCGAAGGACCCGCAACGCAATGCGCAACGAGCGAGAGATTTAAGAGGGCAGTATTGCGTCCAACCAAGCAGAGAAAAGCATAGCTAAGCGAAAGAAAGCAAAAGGCAAGCACCAATTACCGCAGTGCGAGGCGCTGGACGCCATCGGCGGCTGTCAAGATGACATGACGAGAGAGCGAATAGCGAGTGTGGATTTCAAAGCAGCGGGAACCATTTCAAGGCATGTCGCAGGCCCCCCATCCTACGGACTTGGAGCCTTGCTGCCGTCACCGTGCTCGCCACTGCGGACACTTGGTTAAACCCGCCAGCACGCGGCCGCGGACGGTCCGAGACTGCGCACACCTTGGCCTTGTCTCACGCGCAGGCGTTGTCTCTGTCGTGGAATTTTGTATCATGGCTAGTGTGAATTGATTTCTGGTGCGAGTTTTTGCTTATCGTCATTAGTTTCTGGTCGTGTCGATGGAGTCTTATTTCGGACACAGAAGGAGTTGGCGAAAGTCCGCGGCGGGGGCGAGATGGAGGAAGTGGTGGTGGTTGATACGACGAGACAGGCATGCGGCAGCAGGAACTATTAAACGGTTAGTCCAACACGGGACAGGCCAGGATGCAGAAGAAGATGGAGGGCTGATGCAGCTTGTGGAAGATGAAGATGGACAGACAATTTTAATTCATGCAACATGCGGGCAAAGTCAACGACATTGGATCTCGAGCATCCAAGTACAAGCACAAGCAAAAGCACGACCAGGCTGAAGCTCGACCGCCAGCCGTCAGAGCATACCAGAACGGGAAGGGGCGAGCAGGCACCTCGCGCTCTTCGGAGTTGTATGCTGCATCTGCGTATCTCCAATCGCCCGGGCCGCCAAGTGCCCGCCAGGTGCGCCAGATTCCCCAGCTGCCGCCAGCCGCCCACAATTCCTAGCACGTCGGAAGTTGGCAAGTGAGGCAAGTTCCCGATCTGTGCTGCTTTGTGCTTTGTCAGTGTCTTTGTCACCGACACGGCGCCAGCAGTTTGTCACACACACTTGGCACTGCTCCACTTCCTGCTCCTGCCTCCTGCTCCTGCTCCCACCACTCCCGCCTGCTCCTTCCGTGGGCTTCGGGCGTGGGCTTGTCATGCCATCGGCCTTGTCCCAAAAAATGCAAATCCACCAGCTGCCCATCCACCTCTTTGCCAACCCTGCTGTTCTCCGAGTTCCGTAATTTGTCCCATTCGTTCCGGCGGCGTCTTATTCAGCGGCTTGTCGTGGTTGCTGACCATGCTTGTCCATAACTTGTCTCTGGAAGATGCTGGCCCTTAGCTCCGCATTTGTCGGTTCAGCTCGACGGCCATCTTGATCACTGGGCAAGGTGCTTGCTGTAAAAAGAGACGCCGTCCCCCCAAGTTCGCAGATCCCAAAACAGCCCAGCCAGACTCGACCAAAGCAGACGAGCAGACAAGAACAGACCTGACATTGACATTGACATTGACGTTGACGTTGACGTTGACGTTGCACCACCTCGCCCGCTCACACCCGCCACACTTCCGAAGCAAGCAGGCTCTGGCACACACACACAGCCCAGCCTTTCGTTGTTTGCTCTTGTTAGGCTCCTTACTCTTCCGACCTGTCAGCTCACCCCGATCTGTCGTCGTCCCATCCATTTCCATAAGCCCCCATTTCTTCGTCGACTCACTCGCCCGTTGCATCAGCCCACGCCCTCCGCGTCGAAACACCCGATCGCCTCTGCCATCTATCTCTATTGCTACTTTTCATCGTGCAAGCGAGCTCTACTTGGGTCATTCAAATATCTCCGACAATCTTGTTCTTGGGTCCACTTGCATTTCGATTGCATCCTCCTTTCTAGTAAAAGCGCAGACAGCTCACACTTACACCACCACGCAACTGATCCACCCACGGAGCACTATACTTGCAATAGCATTTGGTCCAGTTCTGCGACGTCAACGGCAGTAAAAACACGCGATAGCTCCATTTGGTGCACATCAATCTATGCCGTTTATTCAGACGCACAGAAAAGAAATATTCATGGCCACCGATACGGAAACCTTTTCGCTACCTCCTACAACAGCGCCAACCGACTTTGCATCGCCAACGCCCTGTCCTGCCCACATGCCCACACCAAACCAAGACTGCAGGATGGTTGAGCGGGATGCCGCCGATTGGGATACCAACATGACTACACCATGTTTGATGCCCGGCTCTAAACCTGGCTCTGTTCCGACGAATCCGCCTCACTTCATGATGCACTCGATGGGACAGTCGCACCGCGCGGAATATCACGATGACATGTCAGACTCTGGCAGCAGCAATATCAGCAGGTATGCTTCAATACAAACATCTCATTCCCGCCGCCCGCTTTCAAATTCAATTTGACAATCGTTGATTTTGTCAAACATGATACTGACAAGACACTCTTCTGCCAGTAGAAGCCTGTTTAGTCAAAGAAGTGTCGAAGAATCATGTAGGAGAGCGCTGCCGCATTTCCCTCGTCCGGCCATCTCATTCCCTATGCCCGCTCTGGAATTTGACTTTCGCATTGCTGTGGCCTTGAACCCAGAGCCGTCGCGCGTTGAGAATAAAGTCAAGAAGGAAATCACAACTGTGGCCGCCGGACAGTGGTCCGGCTCATTTGGTAATGGACGAGTTCTCGTAAGTGATGGAAGCACCAGGTCGATCCGTGTAAGTTGACTCTAACCGGTTCTGCAGGCTGGAGGCTATGACTTGGGGCCAAGCAAGAGGATTTCGACCCATTCGCATTGTGGAAGGCGCGTTTGTCATGCAAACCACGGATCAATCACCCGCCATGTAAGTTGTCATCAACCCGTATGTCTATGACGCTGCAAGCAACCAACTGAGCTATTCGATAACCAGTCTGGAGATGCGAACTCGAGGATCTCTTTCAGGCCCATGCGACATCTTGGACTCCCTTCTCGGCCCTGGCCAGTCCAAGGACATCGATCCTCGTCAGTATGGGTTCCGCATGTTTGCGACTGTCAAGACACCCGACAAGCGATATGCCGAAATTGTCAACTGCGGCTTGTGGGTTGCAAGCGGCGTGTGGTCTGGCGACGAGCTTATCATCGAGTATGTTTTCTTCTCTTCCTATCTACCGTAGTTTTCCAAGTCCTGGTCATCATACTAACATCCTCTAGCGCCTATCGTGTCACCTAATTACCAAGCATAGGGATAGTGCTTGTCTCGGCATTTCCCTTCCATTTCAGAAATGACATGGAGATAAAAAACCGCATTGGCCATTTTTTTCAACGACATATTTTGTAATCTCATCACCTCATCCTGTCCTTTCTGCATATCGCTCACGTCCAACTCAGCAGCCGCTAGCTGGACCGTTGATGCACGGAGTTATCTCGGGTTTTGCTTCCGGAGCGAGGAGTATCGGACTCATGGGGACCATCTCGGGTATTTCATTCTTGGCTGGCGTATTACGGAGTTTAAGGAAACACACTGCATTCGTACATAATCACCGCATTGCGTTGGATTGAACACTACGCGTTTCCATTCACATAGGACACCACCGTGAAAAGGATCTATCACATTTGCGCATGCCACAATGTCATATTCCCCAACATCGGATTTCGCACGCATGCATGCCAGATCTCTATCCATCCATCCACATAACCTGGCTAAGCCCTGCCAGAGCTTCTTGCCCTGTTTGGCCCTCGACCCCTGCCCCATCTACCAACATTCTCCGAACCTCACACTTCTAGAGTCTTGGCATCGTGTCGACCATCATCCTTTCTCCGTTCAACTTCCCTTTTTCCAGAGCTGCTTCTCAGCCCATCCCAACACCCTTGTTCCACAGAACTACCGTCGTCGTGACACTACTGCAGCTGCAATGAACATGTAGCTTAGTCTAACGTCTACGACGCATCCATCAAGCGTGCCAAGACTTTTTTTTCTGCTATTCTTGGCCGAAATACATTCGCGACATTCATCAGCTGATCTGTGCTGGTCTGCATCGGGTCATTGTTTGCAGTAGATCCTCTTGGCATGCAGTGTACCACAGAAACTATTTTAGTTGAGAAGCGTAGACGATGAGATGTAGCGGAGGTCCTTGAGAGGGGCGTTTCTATCGTGCAGGATCTGCGTGGTGATGCGGGGTGCTGACGGGTCGGGATGTGGGTTTTTTAGAAGCTGACTGCTGACGGTTTACTACTTTTTCTGGTGGCTGTTGTTGCAGTATGTGTTCTTGTGGTGTCGGAATATGGGATTGTTCACATGCGTTGATATGCAGTGATATGCCTTGGATCGTTATCTATGGCGGTACTCAGACGGAAGGGTATTTCCATACTGCCATCCGAGATCTGTATAGCGACAGATTTTCGAGCACAATAACGAGGAATATCTCTGAAATAAAAGCCCAAGTATGATAGCAGATGCACATTGTACGAGTATGAGCCTGGTAGTAAAAGAAGAGGAGGTACAACAAAACAAAATCGCCAGTCAACCATTCACAACTGTGTATAATACAACATGACGAGGATTGGCATACACAAGCCAAAATTGCATACCAGAGAAATAAAGCATAAACAGCTGAAACAGTTTGTTAGGCTCTTGAGTCGAAGCATTCTTTATACATCAAGCGGACTGACTGACTTATCTGACCTTAAATCGAGCAATAAGCCCTCCTGTAATTACCTAACATAAGATGATCCTTTACAAAATCATACGATCCAAATTATTCTTGAGCAAGCAACCTTGCCTCAACCAGTGCAGGCAAAAAGCCATCACCAGAAAAAAGCCACCCCAATTTTCAATGCACAGAAATACGACACTGCATCTGTCAAACTTGAGTCCCAGTCAAGCTGGCAAAAAGGTCAAACACCCCCTGTAACTCAATTCGGTTTCTGAGCTTTGTTTCATGTTTTATTTTATTCTTCTCTTAAAACAGGGCTGCGTTCCCTTTCACAGCCAGATGCTGCAATGGAACATTTCCAGAATTGACATCACATAGTCTTGAGTGCTAGAGTAAGCGACTTTCCGGAAAATGTCGCGCTGTTCACTACTCCTGTCGCCAAGCTGAGAAGTGTCTCTACTATCGATCCGCACAGATACTTTCAGCTTCACTGTTGAAAAACTGAATCCAAGGGGGGAGTGTCGTGATTAAGACTTCGTCAACGGACCACCCACCTCACTGATGCGATACCTTTATGGTATAAGGCATGCCATTAGCACCAAGACGCGGAGAATACACCATGTCCATGGCTATCGTTTCGTGAACGCTGAACCACTGGGCAGCCTGACTAGTTACAAGACAAGTGCAAGAATGCCGGGCAGTCACGATGCACGCCGACTATATCCTTGGAGCGCCGTCTTCATACAGTCATCACGTCACAGAAGCAAACCATCATTGGCGAGGACCATACGATTGTGCAGAGTGATATCTTCGCTTAGATAAGAAAAGAGAACCGGAACAGGCGAAAAAAACCAGCGCACTACAGTCCCTAAACCCCCTCTCATCCTACCATTTGACTTTCCGCACGTATGCCCGATATCCCGTAATGCATCATCGTGATGGCGCCAAAACATGCTATATAATTGGAGAAACACCGTATCTGAATCACCTCAAGAAAAGTTCTTCGAAGCTTGTTTCGAAGAAGAGAAGAGAAGCGAAATGAAAATGGACAAAATCCTCGTCTTATAAAAAAGAAGACCAAGATCGTTAAGTACCGTGTGGCATAACGTACAGGTGAGAAGTGAAATTCACGATGCCTGCTGCGAACTCCCCATCCACATCCCGGCGTCAGCCATAATTGAATCCTTGACATGTCTACTCCGTCTCCCCATTCCATTTTTGTTGCGCGTGCAAGGGGGGGTTATCTTGGTTCGTCAAAAGTGTCCACGGTATGATGCGTTCATGGCATATAGCTAGTTCATGAGATTGTTGTGCAACGACATCGATCTGTGCGCGTCAGAGACCTTGAATGCCTCTTTACGCGACGGAGACGCTCAAGCCAATGGGCTTGAGAACGTTGTTGCCATACTGGCCACCGAAGTTGCCTGCGCACAAAAAGGTCAGTCTTCAATAGAGCATTTCAAGGGATTGGCAAAGCTTGGGTTCTTACCGGCAGACTTATAGTTGCACACAGTGTACCAGGAAGGCAGGCTGAGAACGCTACCAGCGGGGCACTTGACGGTGGCACAGCCGACCTTCTGGGTGCCCTTCCACACAACCTGGGTGAAGTGACCATAATCACCGAGGGGAACGCTGGAGGGTGGGTTGGCCATGCCGTAGAAGTTGTCATAGTTGGGGGCCTCGCCGTTGTACCACTGGTTGCTGACACCCTGGGCCGCTGACTGAAGCTTCAAGTTGTCAATGTTGCCGCTGGAACCCTGACTGGCAAGGTTCTGGCCGTAACCGCCACTACCCTGCTTCCTGTTCATCGAGTTAGCATCTTGTATGGCTCTAAGACATTGCGTCATGCGTTATCAGAAACTTACATGTCGTGCTCAAAGACACAGCCATTGGCAGTGTTGGCAGCATACTGGGCAAGAGTGTCGTCCCACTCCAGAGCGGCGGCAGAGTGGTTCTGACGGTGAAGGTTATGCTTCTCGAGCACAGTCTTCTCGTAGTCGCCCAGGTTAGAGGCCGGAGGTGGGGGAGTGGCAGTCTGCTTGGGAGCTTCTGAGGTCTTGACCGTGGGGATCTTGACCTCGGGAACCTTAACTTCAGGAACCTTCACCTCAGGAGCCTTGCTGGACTTGGGAGCGGGAGGAGGAGGAGGGGGAGTAGCCTTGGGCTTTTCAGTGGTGCTAGGGACGGCCGGCGCGACCACGACGGGAGGAGTATTCTTGGGAGTCTCGACAAAGACACTACCAGTAGCTGGTACCTTGCTGCCATCCTCGTATACATAGACGGTAGCAACCACTTCCTCAACCCATTTGGTTTCCAGCACGCGCTTTCGCAGGGGACTGGCCGATGCCAACAAGGCGCTGGTGGCGACGAGAAACAATGAAGACTTCATTTTGAACAGTATTGACGACCTGTGTATAAATTAGCAACATGTTTGGTATGACAGTGTTCCAGTATATATGTAGAGAAGTAAAAGAGGCTGTGTAAGTCTGCCTGCCCGCATTCAGCGACGCATCTTGGAGAACAATGACGAAACGGGGTTCCAGATGCAGCTGTCCCGCCGTAACGGTGATGTCGTCACTTGAGCGCGTGCACCCGTAGCCAAGGTACGAGGACAATGCAAGCGACTCCTTGTCTGTCGCGAGCTAAAACCACTGGATTGCGGAGCCGAGGTGGCTGGAGTTGAAGACTCTGGAATGCCATTGATGTGGGGAATGCAGTGCGAAACAATGGGTTGTGAAAGCGGTGCCCCCGAGACCCTTACAACCAAGATGGCTGTTTTCGGATGTTTGCACGCCGAACAAGTCGTAATTGTTCGTGGCGCTGTTCGACAAGTCCAGACTGCGAAGCTACCAAAAAGTGCACCTCCAAGAAAAAGTACTCGCCCGATGTCGTGCTGTTGAAGCCAATGATACCTATCCCAACCCAACGGGAATAAATCCCAGCTGGCAGAAGACCACCAAATCCAATAAAGGTCGTTGGCGCATGGCAAACCGCAGGCCCCGCGGAAGACGAGCGAACAAAACAACATCAAGAAACAAGCATCGAAGCGAAATTTGCACCTTACCTCAAAAGAATTTTTTCTTAAAGTCGTGGGATATTTGCAGTGTTTCGTGACTCGAGATGTCGCAAAGTTATTCAGTTTGCTTCAGAACCAGCTGGACAGCACTGCTGTTGGTTGTTGTGGTTGTCAGAGTTTGAGTAAATATCTCGACGATTTTTTTTTGTTGGCTTTCGAGAGCAGTCAGACCGGACTCAAGAGTCGATAGTATGATGCCACGTTGGATTTTCAGGGAGTCGCGAAAAACAGGGAACCCGACCAGAGGAATCTTTGAAGGATGCCGGTGAAAGGGTGCAGGACCGTGAAAAACGAAAAATCAAAAAAAGTTGACAAGGAGAGTAAAGTGCCGTCGAGGACACACAAAGGAGCGTTTGGCGAAGACGAGATAGAAGGAGTGTAGATGGAAGAGAAAGGTAGCAATGCCGTCTAGGCAGTCGACAATCCAGGTCTTTCGCTTTGGGGAGGGAGAGTGGTGAGAAGACGAGTGTGGGCTAAGAGAAACTAGAAGCAAGACGGCGCGGTCGACCGACGTTAATAAGGAAAGGACGATGGAGATCCTCGTCTGCCCGCCGTGCCGGTCTGTGAGCCAGATGCGCGCCAGGTGCGAGCCAGGTGTGAGCCAGCTAGCGCATACCAAGGATGGCCAATTCGTGGGCGGTGGGCACCGGCAAGGGTGTGCCGACCAGCGACAGGCAACAGGGGAGCACGGCAACAGCATGGCCATGACTCTGGGTGGCCGTGGTCGTGGCATGCATGGGCCAGGTGGTGCCTGGGCAGCAGCAGGCATGGCAAAACAGCACTGTGGCACGGCATGGAAGCGGGAATGGGGATCGGAGTTTGGATGATGACGGCGGCGAGACGGTGCGGTGCGTTGTAATACGAAGTGTCACTGCACAGTACGCACGCAACTGTACGGAAAACCAACTTCAGTCCAGATGCACGCGACTGGAGCCAAGCGTTGGCTCGGGGGCGGCGATGGTGGGACAGCCAGAGGCATGTCGCAGTCAATTTGGCAATTGTCCTGCCATTTGATGCTAATTATTACGGAGTATGACGGAGGGATCCAGGTTGCCACTCGGGCATTGTTCATGTCCAGCGTTGTGTGTTGAGCGTGTTCGTGGTTGTTGAAGAGCAGCACGATGACGCTGTTAACGCAGTGTTCCCCTCCCTCGGAGTGACAGACAGACAGCAGCAGCAGCACAATAAACGAAAGCGCTCAATGATGAACAACAAGCCAACGAGCGAGTTGCGTCTGGTCTGGTCTGGTAATCTGGATGAGGGATCATCGTCTCAGCCCCCACCCGCGCCCCTGCTCAGATGAATCGACTTGCCCGATTGCAGTAGCGTCAGGGCACTTCCAAGTTCTACCCACACAGAGCCGCCGTGCCCCTGGCGCTACGGCGCATCGGGACCCGCTGAGCGTTTGCTCAAGTGGGGGTGAATCTAGTGGCTCAAACACATGGCGGTGCTGCCCCGGCCAGCTTGAGTTCAGTGTGTTCGCTCTCTCTTACTCTCTTACTCGCTCATTGTTCGGTCTGGTTTGGAGCCCAACAAGGAACGCAATAAACAGATATCGAAAGTCTTCGATTCTCGCGTGGAATACTGTAAAGTACTGCACTGTACTGTACCGACAACTGAACAGCACATGGCTGCACAGCACAGCACTGCACAGCACAGTGTGCCCTCAATCTGTTCCCGCAAATGGACCAGACTCCATCCACTCAACTCCAACATTGTTCATCATGCGTCCCCATTTCTCACCCAGAATCAATCAAGTATGCGCCCGCAATAATCCATAACCACAAACTCGGCTTGTCATTTTGTGGAAGGACCTCGACCCTCGTGAGTTATTATCGAGTTTCGCCCTCGTTTCCACTCGCCTCCAGTAACGTCGAGCCATCTCCCTGAATAATCTCGCACTCATTTGGCAATTTCTTCCCTGGTTTCATTTCCAAGTCTAATGCCTGCCCTCTCATGCCTCCCTGTCCGAGTTTGCCTCTTCCAACCTTACACAACAATGAGCCAACGGTGCTACAGTACCAGATTTCGCCAATTGTGTCCATGGACGTTTCGCGGAGCATATATGAGGTCCTGCAGACGGGTTATCTCAAGCAGTACTCCGTAGAGTTGAAGATGAATCCCGACGGCAAATGGTCCATCTCCCGGAATGGTTCTTCCTGCACAAGCATATGTATACATTACATCTGTATGTCTCAACCAGAATCTTGGTTCGGAGACACATCGCCTGCCCGCCTGCCCACGCCACTTAGCCTATTCTCGCCAAAAAATGCCTTCCGGCCCGATAATCAGCAATGAATCTGGTCACCATTGCAGCGTTCCACAAACAAGGCCGCGAGTGGCGACAGGTAAATTGCTTTGAAGGCCACGGCGACTGGGCTGGTGATACGGAGAATTGCAGGGTCCAACTTCCGAGTCCATGAACGGGATGGTGCCGGTGGTCCGTGATGAGTATGGAGTATCATGTTGCAAGTAGACCGAGTCTGGACGTTGTAATACAGTACTGTAATCACTTCCCCATGACCAGAGCCTTGCTCGTGCTCATCTGGGCCACAGCAAACACTTTCCTCGACTCCTGCCCTCTTGACTGTGCTCAGCAGTCCGTACTGTACAGTACGTAATTAACTCAAGCTTACGCTTTCCAGTCCCATGGCTCCCAGAGGGCAGGCGCTGATTACTCAGGCGCGAAACGATGGAAGCTGGCCAACCGCGGGGTCGGATTCGCGCAGGGCCCCACTAAACAAGCTACAGTCTGATGTGGGGATCGGCCCCCTGAAACCGCCCTCATCTCTCTCGCAGTGGCGACTTGACCCGCTCCATTTCCTTCTGACCCTTTGTCATCTCCAGCCCTGCTGACGGGAAACAGCCATCAATTTTGCCTGGAAAGCTTGTTCTGAAGTGTCCATGGTTGTGATTTCCAGCTTCCTCTTTTGTCCATAATTCACTTGTTCAGAAATTGCAGTTCTTTCGTTGTGCAACTTTGGGCCGAAACCTGCGTTCTCTGGAAGAGTCGGTTGGCGCAACGGACGACGAGCATCAATCTGAGACACCGGCACAACAATGCCGTCATGGGCCGCCCTTGACAGCTGTCATGGGTCACTTGGGACCGTCGAGGGCGCCAACGGCTTCGCGCGCTGACCAAGGAAGGTCAGTGGTTGCGATCCCAGACGGCAAAGATTGCACAGACGCTGCGCTTCGCTTCGTTTCTACGTCTCCGTCTGTTTCTACGTCTCCAGTACGTCCGTGGCGAACTGGATTTGCTTTGTCCCATCTGGCCCTAGTCACTCGATGTCGCCTCAATGTCCTTCAACGCCACGCGCAATGTTTCAAATGACCTCGCTTGCGTAACGCCTTGTACCACTCGGATCTGCTCGCCTGGCCCTGTTTGTGGAGCCTTTCGGCGGGAACAGACACCAAAAGGAAAATTCACTCAGAACGGCCAACCGCAGCATCATCTTCAACCATTGCGGGTGTTGGGTGTTGGACATCTGCAGCATCTGGCCATCGGCGCTACGGCCATGCCGTGCGGCCTTCATGAACCTTCAGACCCTTTGTCCTCGTCTTGGCAGCCGAGTCTCTTTGTCCGGTTCTAGAATGCAATGTACTGAACAGCACCTCGTATCAAGTTCCTGCCCTGTCGGCCAATTATTACCGCTGCATTCCAGGACAATGCCGTTCCCCTGGCACTTGTTTGGGAGAGCCACCCAGTCAGCCAATTCTGCCGCACCATGAATTATCAAATTGATCGGAATGCAACTCCCCACAGTTGAATTGTTCCGCTGGGCCACTTGAACCGGCGGCCGATCACCAAGAACCTGGATCTTGCCATGAAACCGTTGCACCCAACAGGCCTCTTACATCAAGGCTGGCCGTGAGGAAGGCCCGCCCAACGCCATGGCCAAGTGCGTGTCATGCTAATGGTTTCGTGATGGGGATAATCTCAGGCACTGTGAGGGCACCGGGAGACTTTTTCTTGCATCTGAATAGTGGTGATTGGCACGTTCCTCCTTGTCAGATGCCAAATTATGGCGACTGTGCCTGTTTTGGAGACACCTCGCAGAATCTGGATGATGCGACGCAGCAACATACTCTCAAAGTTGACACTCTTCTCGCCAGGACAACCATGGCTTACCAATGCTGCGCTCACATTACCACAATAAGCCGTTTGTAATGTCACACTAACAACGGAGCGGACGACATGCATTCCATACGCTTTTTCGTCGTTTCGGATATCGAACACCGAGACTGGTCACCGCACTAGGCCTCGGGTCCAGCCAGCCGGAGCGGGTCTGCGTCTATCGTTGCGTTGCGTTGCGTTTTGACCTGCACGCTTGAATCTATTGTCTGGGGTCAAGTTAAGCGTTACAAGAAAGGCATCGCGAGTGTGTCTCTCGCGCCGTCGGCATCACCTGCAGCGAGCACAATGTCACAAGACACACCCGGCAGGGCGCCGCCTCATGCAAAGATTGACGAAACGAGACGCAACATCAGATGGTTTCGCATAATTTGATCTACAAAACAGCCAAGATCTCTCTGAGAGGGGTCGAATGCCAATGGATTGGACTGTGAGGTTCCGCAGCGTCGGCGCGGGGGCGTTTGAAACAGCGACCGCAACCGCCGGCCATCTCAACCGGCCATCTCACGAGGTCGGGGATGGATAGCACAATACAGTATGAATAGGATAGCAAAGAACATCGATGGATGGCTGCACAGCAGCGTCTAATCATCTTGGCAATTGCCACTACGGGCGCCGGAAGACTACCGGCATATGTTGCCTTATGGAGGGGACATTGGAGCCCAGCAGCTTTGGCAGCAATGCAACCATTGTCACGCGCATGCTGCCGTGGCATACTGTGTGTAAGTTTTTCCACGTGTTGGGGCATTATTTGCACTTCTTTGCCCGCTCCTGTGTATTCGGGCGTCAAAATTGCCACTTTGACTCGGAATCTTGAGACTTGGAACTGGAAGGCCGGAACTGGCAGCTCGCGCGCAGTGTTGTGTGGAGTTGTCTGGTCGGCACTTATTACAAGATGTAGCTTGGCGAGCAACGACACAATGAGTCTCTTGGGTTTCAATCCAAGTCACTTGTAAGCCATATCATCGAAAATTACTATACCAGCTAACAAATGACGCGTTAGCCAAAATAGCTCAAATTCCCGAGGCAAACAAGACAACTCGTAGATCATCTCCACACGTCATGCACAGTGAACCTGATCCCTAAAATTATATCACAAATTACAATATTCCACGATCGAACCAAACATTGTCAATACTTAATCTAAACACCGCAAAGCAACTCAATTCAGCTCAATGTAAGTATTGCTGTACAGTAAATACAGTACTTAGTACATATCAATAACTCTTGTATCTGCAACACGCATGACTTATAAGCCCGTCGCAAGCCCGATCCCCACTCCCGAAAGCCAAAGTATACCGCCCCAGCCCATAACGCTGAATAGCAACACCAGGTATGCTTATTGCGCCTTGAATAGGTTTAATTTGCAGATCGTGTCCGGGGCGGATCCATCTGGTTTCACAATGCACTTCTTCCATGGGTTCGGCGTTTTTGGGTGGTCGGGATTCCCGCGAGAGGGAAAGAATTTTCCAGCGGATATGCTTTGCTGTGAATCGGATTTGTTCTTTGCAGGATCAGGATTCGGGAATGGAATCGGGATGGGGTTTTCGTGGGAGCATGCGGTTTTTCAATCGTCGAATATGTTGATACTTACAGTGTCATTGAGACTGATGCCATTGTACTTGCGTAAAAGCTCTTCATAGGGCTTCAACGAGCGTGGCCACTTTTACTTGACGGTCCTAAGTGAAATATGAAAGGTGACTATAGCTGTTCGTTTCTATGCAATTGAAGTGCTACACTTTATTAGTAATTCATTACTACAAGTACTATAGATCTTACTGTACGGGTCAGATAGATATTGTATAATACCAAATGGACGAATCTTGTGATTGTTGCAACCACATCGCAGTTGTGGTCGAAGTTGGCGTTGATGGAAACGAAAAGGTCACATACGCTCCGATGATTTTCTTTGCGAGGAAAAATGCATTAATTCGTCGAGAAATCTACGAGATGTCACTTTGATAATTCTACTGCTTTACTTAATGTTGATCAATGTGCGCCGTGTTCTACTTATACCAACGTGACTGTTGTGTAACTACTTGTCGTCTCTCAGCCTTTGCGCTTCACCTCCAGAGACCTGCATCCATCCAACCCTTTTCATCCACCTCTTCTCATTTTCACCATCCGCCATAGTCACAATCAAGCCAAAAGACGGTTCCTCTGGAACACCGGTTTCGTTGTTGCCCCCTTCCCCTGACCCTCGATACCGACCGAGCAACAACAGGTGGAGATCCCTTGCAAACCGCTTTTCAGAATCTCTGACGGTCTTGTAATCCAAACGCATCATAGACACTCCCTCATCATCTATATGTATTGTTCTTGGGCGAGAATAGGGAGCTCTTCCGGCATTCTTGAGTATTATTTTATGCGCCGTTGCTCCCGTCTCGCTGACAACAAGCTCAGCCATTGGCGCTCGGAGACGAACCCAGGCATTCTTGACTTCGCCGTACGGGTTACTCTCATTCTTTAAGTCAACATGCCACTCGAGCACCTCAGCACTAGCGGTTCGCCTATCCGTCACACCAATGGGAATGTCGCCATGGTAGCTAGCCCAGCTCCAGCTCGGGGCGATGTACTCATTGATGCCCATTGCTTTCCCATCACCGTAGCCTTTCCATGCTAATCCGTTAATGAAGGTGTCGCTCCAAATCCCGGCCACATACTCTGCTCCCCCAAGTCTTTTTTGAACTAAGCTAGCTAGCCCACTCACTGCGGGGAGCTTGTCAGTAGGTCGTGATAGTTTCCGGCCGCTATACGCGTGTAACAGCGCTCTCCAAGTCGCATGATCTACATCGGGCGACCATCCGATACAAGACGAGGAGTCTAGAGTTTTGTGAGATTCATTCCAATCACGATAGCAAGAAGGGGTCCCGCTGTGGCACCCATTCTCGCCGACGATACCATGTCCACACTCAAAGTATAACTGATCGCCACAGTAGTGCAGGTTGCGCCTAGACAGCACACGTTCTTGAAGCGCCCATCCACGCTGAACCAGAGGCTCGGAACTGAATTCGCCACGAAATCAAGGCTGTTCAGTGTTCATGAAGAGAAGACTTGCCTGCACGGACCTCGGCTCTTCAACACCGTCTAAGCGGAGGGCGATGATGGCATTCAGCGGAACATCACGTTTGTGGAAGCAGCCAATGGACTTGTCATTGGCGTGATCAGCTGAGATTACGAGGTGAGCCTTGGAGTAAATATCTACCATGCAGGCAGACTCGCGAGCCCAGTCATCGGTGTCATTTTGACAGATACAGAGGTTATCAATCCAGAGATAGCGGAGGCCGACATGCCGGGTGATGATAACTGCATCCAGAAAAGTCTTGGGGAGATCTGAAAGGCTAATCCCGCATTGCCTTGTCTTTATTGACTCCTTCGATGTGATAAAATCAGGCGATGATCCCCACTATAGTCGGGAATGAGTATCAATATATAAGTGGCAGATGAGGTCCTGGGGCGACTCACGCAATATGATAGGCTGGCATACCTGCCAAAGATGTTCGCAGTGTCGACTAATTTGATGATCTCGCCCGATGATCCAACATCGAGCACGCGTGATGGGAGTTTTACATCTCCTTCCACACACGTCGTGTGATTATCGACACAGTGTCTTATCCAAGAGCTTGCGACATTGAGAGAATTCAAAGAACCAGAGTCCGAATCAGGGAACCGCTGCGAGAAGCTATTTGATGAACGGCGTCCTGAGAACCAGTTAGCGCATCGATCTACCCTCTTTCTGCCACCTGTCCCTGTGAATTATACCACTGTCAACATAAAGTCCAACTCCTGTAAGCAAGTGTATCTCCTTGTCGCTTTTGGGGTTCCGAACCAACACGATGAACCCAGCCGCTCCACCGAATCTCCTGGCCAACCATAGCCTTTGCCCCTCGGGCATTGGAGTGCATTTCTTATGGAACTCCTTGAAATATTCATTGTTTTCAACGAGATGCCGGTAGTCTTTCCTCCAATTTTGTACGCCGGTGTGCACTAGAACGCAGAGTGGGCAACCTCTTGTAGCGGACTGTGCTAGAGCATCTAAGTGTTCGTGCCAGGGGATCCCTACGGAGTTCTTGGCCAGTGCATCCTCACCCTCGTACCAAAACGTAATCAGTGACTCATTGTTGCCTGTGCAAGAGCTGGAGTTGGGGTCCGGAGCGACGGGCAGCGATGAGAACGGAATGCTTTGGCAAAGCGAGCACAAGGCCATGGGACAGACTGAGGCTGTAGTACGACAGATTGACTAAGTGTTCAATCCAAATAGATTGTTTCAAATAGCGCACAACACATCATCTCAAAGATCAGAAACAAGCAAGAAGGCTTGCGTTATACTGGCATTCAGGAAAACGAGCGATATAAAGAAGCTCACATCAGTGTAGCGGCATATTGCGATTATACAACGCTCGATACTCGCGAGCGGGGTGTTGTTGGATGCAGGAAACAGTCAGCCGACCACTCTTGCTTCTTCGCTTAATCAGCTGCCTCCGCGCGTCATTCCAGATCTTGGCAAGAGCAAGCATCCATATAACATATACCTGAGAGCAATGAATACCATGCAGCGCCAATCAGAGCATCAAAACACGTATTGAGAAAAACTATCTCCAAGGACTATACAGGTACAGGGTAGTCTGATCGTGAATGAAGTAAACGCCGACATGTGCCAATCATTTCAACACTTCACGAAAGCCTGGGATCTTTGATAATACATGTAGACATACTTTGATAAATTATTCTACAGGCTGGGTTCAATTGGACTTGGTTACCGCCATCGCACGAAGCGACAACTGATACCGTAGTGATAGGGCATTACAGCGCTTGGAAAACAAACACCGGCGATGGCTTCCTTCGAAGTAAAGTTGGTCGAACGTGAAAGAAGGACATAGAGACTCAAATACAACCTATTCATTGTCTTACTAGGCAGAAATACTGATGAGTCGATTCAGTAGGTGAATATAACCACAGCCACGGGCATCACCCTTCAGTATGCTTAAGACATGCCATGTCCTGTATAACCCAACTGAACCTGCCACTTTCATAAGCTGCGCAAGATTCATCTCAGAAATCTACTTGCACCAAATCTGACAGGCCCTATGAGCCGCTCGCTGGCACCCCTGAATACAAGCCATCTGTCCTTTAGGTCGAAGACACTGAAGAGGACACCAGCCCGCCTGCTGCTGGTAGCACTTGGTAAAGTTTCCGCCAGGGCAGTCTCTTCTGAAGAGCTTCCGCTTCGTCCGCAACGTCGCCAGTGACTGGTGCAGCGTAGACAGCTTGGGTGAGGGCGTAGACGACGGCCTACACATGTTAGTATCCGCCCTCATCCTTTCGCGAACAAAATGTACATACGAATGTGCTGAGCTTCATGGTTGCTGTGTTCAAAGTGCGATAAACTGAGAATGGCTATCAAAACCTACGTCTTCAGCCGGAGATTCCTCTCCTTTTATAGATTTACGGGAATATCATAAGGCACCAACTCTTGGAAAGTGGCAACACTTTCTTAATACAGACTGATGACCCGATTCGACAACCGCGCGCTGAACCTGAATACATGCACGTCAATCTGACTAAGTATAGCAACTCATCTTATTATACTATGCTTAAACCAAAACGTGCCGATGCAGGCTTGGCTTGGCCCTGTCAGCGGGTACCTTGAGGAAGTAAGCTTACGGACGTTGGTGGCCCAATTGTGCATCTTATCTGCAAACGGCTGGGGCTGGTAGACATCCACTCAATCCACCTGCTTTGATCTGATAAGCCGCTGTGATATAGCTTGGTAGGATTTTTCCAGGAATTTACTTGGATTGATGTGGTCTTCTGTCCTGGGGAGAGTTCAAGAGGAGTCATCTGATGCTTATGTGCAGGCTTGGCAACCGTCGGCGAGTATCCGATCCTTGGCGAGTTGGTATGTGCGACAACCATTTGTGCAGTTTGGGGCTATTTGGATCTTTTGGAAATAGGCAATAAATAGGTTTTGTCTCTAAGCGAGGTTGAGGCGAAGCGAGATAGGCACAGCCTGCAATTGCACGTCGCCGCAAGGGACTTTGCTAGGAGACTGCTAGCGACCTGAGCCAAATCGTTGCAAGTAAGAAAAAGAACCACTCAATGCTTTTTCGGCAAACTGGATCGCGTCGTAGTTGCGAGGAAAATTATCTGCTATATCTGCGGTTGTCATTGTTCACTGTACGTAAGCACGTCGTGCTGGAAATGCAAATCGTTCAACAGGCAACTGTTTCATTGGACATCGAACTAGAATATACACAGTAGTCTCACAAGACCCCTTTTAACCCCTCATTGCTTCGCCTCAGACTGTCCAGCAACAAAAGGCTTTCCATCACCGGGTCCAATGCGCACATCAGCAAAAATCTGCTTTGGCCGCAGCTCGACGGGGGTGACATTCTTGGGCTGGTCGGGAATCTTCTTCTCAAGTTTCTGTTCGGTCGCAGCGTCAGCGTCCAAAATGTCTTGTATCTTTGAGCAGTTGATGGCTTGCTTAAGCCGCCAGTCCCTGACAGGTATCGCAACTTACCAGGTTGTCGTAGACACACTTGTTCAGCTTCCACTCGGCAGGTCGGCACTGCCAAAGCTGCTGATTTCGGTCGTCCAGGCACTCCCAGTGCTTGCGGAATTCGGCCAAGCACTGCGTGTTGATGTCCTTTAGTCTATCTCGATCACAATATGTCAGCGTTCGTCATCCCAAAGCTTGGTAGCCTTTCCTCAACCAAGTACGGCAATCACCGAGCACCGTCGTTTATCCGGAAAAATAATCATGTCGGGGAATTGGAAAGAGTTCAAAACGTACACGCTCTGCGCACAGCGAGTCACTCGGCGGCCCTCCTTCATGCAATCAAACTCGCCGCGGCCGGGGTTTTCGGTCTTGCACTGCATGTAATCATCGTTGTAGTCGCGGCATCGTGCGCCGATAAAGAAAGATGCGGACAAGAGAGGTGCAGAGCTGGCACCGACCTCCTTGACAGCGGGGATGTTGTCAGGAAGTGGCGTGGTGTCGATGAGGACCTCCTGATGGAACCTGCAATTTGATGATTAGCCATGAACTGTCCTTCTTCCCACGCAACGCCCGCGCATGACGTCCGGGTTGAATCTCTCAATCGGCCAGCGTAGGAGACGGTAGAAAATGATCGAGAACATACTGGGCTCTTCGGGTCGCCATTGTGCCTGTGTCGGGACTGTCGGTTGATCGAAGCGAAAGTGAGGTGTTGGGAGCTGGTGCGATCGCTGGGAGCCGGAATTTGAGGTGAGGTTGGAATTGACGGGCTGTGATTGGACGAGAGACTGGGTCGATGCTGGCCTGGCAGACGAGGCGCCTGTTTTTGGGTGTGAGCTGGGCAGGTGCGGCGCGGCTCCAGCAGCTGCCAATAGAAACAGCGTCGACATTTTCGGCAGGCGGCGCGCAACAACAAAAAAAGCTGCCTACAGCTGCCGCCCGTTCTGACCTACAGCTTAAAGCTTCACGCGCGCCAGGCCAAAGTCTCCATCCCAAGCGCCACCTTGCTGCCAGTAAGAGCGCCAACTGTGCGTGCACGCTCGAATCGCACCTCGCTACGGGGCATCCTCTTGACCTCTTCTCATCTGTACCTGCGTTGCAACTCCGCCATCCAACGGCAAGCTTGACCAGGGCACCACCTCAGCACCATCACCATGTCGCTCTTCGGCCAGCCCAAGCCGTTGGGCGCCGGTGGCCTTTTTGGTCAATCGCAGACCACGCAGCAGGCCCAGCCTAATCAGCAGACGGGAAGCGTGTTCGGCCAGACCTTGGGCGGCCAGCAGAACAATGCCATGGGCAACTCCATGATCGGACAACAACAACAAGTACAACAAATGCCGGCTCTGGCTCAATCACAAGCTCAATCATCAAGCTCTCTATGGCAGCCTGGCAAGGAGACACCTCGTATGTTCAACTTGACAACCCATTGCTAGTTGTCCCCAAGCAACGAGTACGGTGCTAATTGTACATAGACCAGAAACCAATCCTAGACCAAATCAAGCTCGTTACCGAAAAATGGGACCCTGCCAGCCCGAGTTGCGTCTTCAAGCATTACTTCTACAACAAAGTTGACGAAGCTCATATCCCCTTCTACAAACCACAAGCCCATGAGGATCCTAACGAATGGGAGGAAGCCTTGCAGAACAAGCCCGCGCCGGGCTACATGCCGGTTTTGTGCTCAGGATACACGGGCGTCGCAGACCGCCTCAAGACCCAGAAACGGGCAATTTCAGAGTTCAACACGCGTCTGCACCAGATCAATAGCAGCCTCGACGCCATACTACAGCGCCACGAGCTGGAAACCGAGGTCCGGGCTTTGGCAGCCCGACGACGACAGACAGCAATCAGCGAGAGGTGTCTGGCCTTGGCGGCCAAGGTGCAGATTCTACGCAATCGAGGCTATGCGCTCAGCGGCGACGAAGACGACCTTAAGAACAGGCTACAGACATTGGAGAGAGAGGTTCAGGACCCGGCGTTGGGAGCCAGAGAGGAGGAGCTGTGGAGTCGCCTGATTGTCCTGAGAGGATACTCGGATCGCCTAAACAAGGAACTCGATAAACCTGCTGGCCAGGATGGTGAGGTTTTGGATCCGGAGACCGAAGCCAAGGCAAAGAGGGTAAGTCTATTTTCCTTTATTGTCACGTTGATTATTGGGAGCTTCCGGTGCTGACTACTGATCCAGGTACTGGAGGACTATGAAAAGCAATTGCAGCATTTGAAGAAGGAAATAGAAGCGCTTGGTCTAGATTTTGACGAATGGGAGAAGAGCCGCAACGGGAATTCGAAGGCGAGGTAAAGGGATTATGGAGATTTAGAGTGTACTGTTTGGCATAGAAGGAGTGTATTGGGTCACAAGGATCTGGTTTTCACTATTTCAAACCCGCTACAGGGGTTTTCCGGTTGTACAATGCGACGTGGAGCTACATCAAGTATTCTGGCAGGACAAATATCATTTCTACATTGTCGCACGTTGCGATGAGTCAAGTCGAGTCCAGTCAAGTCGAAATCCAGCACACCGACGTCAGCGACACATAACGTGTCTATCGTATGGCATATTGACTGCGTAGCAACGCTCTATTTTGTACCAGAAATCACTTCACTTGAAACGGCAAAGTCTGTTACCGCACAGCAGAGACAGATTTACGGCCAAATGTCGTTGTATTATCGGTGGGTAGCAGAATGCCGCTCAGACACGCCTCGTCTTCGTCGTCATTATGAATATGGTACAGCCTACTCTGTGTGAAGGCATCCTTTCTAATCCCAAGTTTTTCGAGGTCTATATCGTACATTAGGAAAGCAATAAGCTCCCCTTTCTCGCATTCCGAACAGGCGCTGGTCGTCGCGGTGGTCAAGGTTTTTTTTTTTTTTACAATTGGGAATCAGCTTCTAGCAGACGGCGTATCAGCCTTCAAGTGCCGTCTGCTCGCTGGGAGACACATGCCTCCATCGTCACCTCCCCGTGGCAGATGGAGCTAGAGTCGCTTAAAAGATTCTGCTGGCCATATCGATAGCGAAGGGAGCTACAGCACATCGTAAGTTAGCTACCATGTTGATACTTGTGAGAGTTGGAGTCGAATAGGAGGTCAGCCGTCATGGTTGACAGTGTTCGACTCAAGGAACTGAAAGAAACGTACACAGATACAGCATGAAAGCAGTCGCGACAACCTGCTGGACGGTGAAGGTAGCCTCGGCCTCCATGGCGCGGATCTCCTCGGGGGACTGTTGAGGGGGGGCGACTGCAGTATGTCAGCTTACTATGCCATTACCCAACTGATTACCCAATGGATTATGGATTATGGGTGCGGCGCGGGACAGGTTGGCAGGGTGGCAGACGTACATCCTCCAAACATTGTGAATAGTGGTAACGGGTTGTTGAAAGAGGGCGAAGCGAGGGAGTCGTTGCGTAAAGTTTTGTCTGGGAGGTTGTGGTATTTACATAAAATAGGGCGACTTCGGCCGTGAGATGGTGTTGAACGACAAGCTAGGTGAGAGCCAGACTGCAAAATTTACGACGCTGGCCCATGCGGGTCACCGCTCGATGACTGCCACTCCGTAATGGACACTGCCAGACACCGGCCACAAGAGGCAGCTGCTATCGCCCAGCGCCGGCCCGAACACTCCCGATGGGCTGGGCTGGCCAATGAGGGCGCGCGCGGCAGGTGCTAGGCTACACACAGGCAAGCGCGACACGGTGCAGCAACTGGTACTGTACGATAGTGGTCTGGTGGCCTGTGGTATCAATTGTCTCGGGTGACAGAGCGCTCAAGCGTGGCCTGACAGAGCCACGACAGCGCCTGGAGGAGACGAGATTTGGGGGCGCGATAGCGCGCTGGGGCAGCACTGGGGACATTTCTGGAGCCTAATTGGGGAGTGCCCCACCAGAGCCACCGCTTGGGGAAGCCCGGACGCTCTGTGGCTCTCCTCTCGTACCATTACCTGGCTGATCCAGTCATATCTGGTGGTGACGGAGCGATAAAGAACCTAAACGGCAGGGGCGATGAAAAAAAAATCCCTGCGCTAGCCGATAAAGCGGGATCCGGCGACACAAGACAGCCGTCACAAGCTGCTGGCAGTCGGCGGCAGTATCGCAGCAAGGAAAAAGGCAAGGCAAGGTTACTAACACACCAGCTTGACTGATCTGCTAACCGCCGGTTATCTGTTCCTTCTTCCTCCAGCTCTTCCCCACGATCCCTTCTCCTTACTCTCCTCTCCTCCTCTCTTTTTTCTTCATTCCTATTCCTCCGCGTCAACAGTTTGCTGCTTTGTGGTTCGTGTTGCAAGCCGACTACAGAGCGCATTTTTGCTGTTGCGGCTGTTTGTTTCGCCACCCGCTGTTACTCTCGGCTTTAGACCAGCGCGGGCCATTTGACATTTCACTTGAAATTTGAGAAGCGATCCCGCAACCCCCCACGAGAACAAGCAATTGACGAGAAAAAGTCTCTGTTGACTTGTTTACGAGCCAGGGACTTGCTGAGAATTCCTGCACAGCCAGAAATTCCTTTGCAGTTCTGCTCGCAATGGCTTCGAGACTGGCTCTTGCCCGAGGAGCACCTCTGCGGTCCTCGGCCGCGGTTGTTAGCCGCGCTGCGCTGCCCACCAGCTTCATTGCGCGCGCTCCAGTTGCTCGCTCCGTTGTCGCACGATGCTTCTCGCAGTCCAGCAGAGTAGCTGGCTCTGCTACTGAAGCCCGCAGGGCTCAATTGGAGTCCATTCGTCAAGATCCTGCCTATCTGGACATGCAGAAGACGAGTGCAGAAAATCCGGAACCATGGATGGACTTCACCGCACGACACATTGGTCCTCGCGACGAGGACATCCCCGCCATGCTGAAGCAACTGGGCCCTGGCGTCGAGTCTCTTGATGCCTTCGTTGCTGAGGTCATTCCCGAGGACATCATGCTGCCTCCTACTAAGACCGTCCAGCCCAAGACTTACAGCGAGTCTGGTGTCGCCGAGGCTTTCAAGGCCATGCATGCCCAGAACGAAATCCACACCTGGATGAATGGAGGCGGTTACTACCCCGTTGAGATCCCCGGTGTCATCAAGCGAAACATTCTCGAGAACCCTGCCTGGTACACCAGCTACACGCCTTACCAGGCTGAGATCAGCCAGGGCCGTCTTCAGTCATTGCTCAACTTCCAGACCATGATCTCTGACCTCACTGGCCTGCCCGTTGCCAATGCCAGTTTGCTGGACGAGGGAACCGCCGCTGCTGAGGCCATGACCATGTCCTTGAGCAACCTCTCTACCTCTCGCGCCAAGCGTCCCAGCAAGACCTACGTTGTCTCTCACCTTGTCCACGATGCTACCATCCAGGTCATGCACGGCCGTGCCGAGGGTTTCGGTATTAACCTGGAGGTGCTTGACTTGTCCGCCCCCGATGCGATCCAGAAGATCCAAAATCTTGGTGACGACCTGGTGGGTGTTTTGGCTCAATACCCTGACACCAACGGTGGTGTTGGTGACTTCCGGGAGCTCGCCGACGTTGCGCACAAGCAGGGTACTTTGTTCAGTGTGGCCACAGATTTGTCTGCGTTGACGCTTCTGACACCTCCTGGTGAATGGGGTGCTGATGTTGCCTTCGGTAACTCTCAGCGATTTGGTGTTCCCCTGGGTTTCGGTGGCCCTCACGCTGCCTTCATGGCCGTCAGGGACTCCAGCAAGCGTCGTCTGCCTGGTCGTATTATTGGTGTCTCCAAGGACCGCACTGGAGGACGAGCCCTCCGTCTGGCTCTGCAGACCCGTGAGCAGCACATTCGTCGTGAGAAGGCTACCAGCAACGTCTGCACTGCCCAGGCTCTTCTTGCCAACATGGCAGCCATGTACGCCATCTACCACGGCCCTGCCCAGCTCAAGGAGATGGCCGTCAACAACCTCCGTTATTCCCGTATGATTCAGTCTGCCGCCCAGCACTATGGTCTCACGGTGCCCACTGCGACTCTCGACCCCAAGGGCCGCGTTCTGTCCGACACTGTTACCGTCAGCTTTGAGGAGCCCAAGGCGTGCCAGGCTCTCCGCAAGGAACTCCTCGAGAGAGGCATCAGCGGTGGAAAGGCCTGGACCAAGAAAGAGGTGGTTCTTGCTGTTCCCACCACTTTCACCCTGGACACCTATGTCCGCATCGTTGAGGCTTTCCAGGCCGTCGCCAAGAAGAACCATACCGACCGTAACCTCGAGATCGCCAACAAGTTCTGGACCGAGGGCTGGAAGCCGTCACTGGAGGAGGTTGTCAAGGAGATCCCCGATGTCGTCCGCCGAGAGTCGACTTACCTGACCCACCCCGTTTTCAACACCTACCACAGCGAGACCGAGATGCTCCGATACATCTACCAGCTTCAGTCCAAGGATCTGTCTCTTGTGCACTCCATTATTCCTCTTGGTTCGTGCACCATGAAGCTCAACGGAACTACTCAGATGGAACTGATCGGTCACGACCTGAGCTCCAACATTCACCCTCACGCCCCTGTCAGCAGCTACAAGGGATACCAGAAGCTGTTCAGCGCTACCTCAGCCCAGCTCGCTGCCCTGACTGGCATGGATGCCACTTCTCTGCAGCCAAACTCTGGTGCTCAGGGCGAGTTTGCTGGTCTGCGAGCTATCCGCAAGTACCACAAGCAGCAACCCGGCCCCAAGCGTGACATCTGTCTGATTCCTGTTTCCGCCCACGGAACCAACCCTGCCTCTGCCGCCATGGCTGGCATGCGTGTTGTTCCTGTCAAGTGTGACACCACCACTGGCAACCTGGATCTCGCTGATCTCGAGGCCAAGTGCAAGAAGCACGAGAAGGAACTTGGTGCTTTCATGGTTACCTACCCCAGCACGTTTGGTGTTTTCGAGCCTGGTGTTCGCAAGGCTTGTGAAATTGTCCACGCTCACGGCGGTCAGGTCTACATGGACGGTGCCAACATGAACGCCCAGATCGGATTGACGTCTCCCGGAGCTCTCGGCGCCGATGTCTGCCATCTCAACCTGCACAAGACCTTCTGTATCCCCCACGGCGGTGGTGGTCCCGGCATCGGTCCCATCTGTGTCAAGTCTCACCTTGAGCCTTTCTTGCCTCACAAGGACAGCCAGACGCCTGTTTCCAGCGCTTCTTTCGGCAGTGCCAGCATCGTACCCATCAGCTGGTCTTACATTGCCACCATGGGTAAGTTTCTAAAGCTCGAGAATTGTTAATTGATTGCTAATGCGCGTAATTAGGTGACAAGGGTCTCCGCAAGGCCACGAGCATGGCTCTGCTCAATGCCAACTACCTCCTTGCCCGACTCAAGGACCACTACCCGATCCTGTACACCAACGACAAGGGTCGCTGCGCTCACGAGTTCATCATCGATGCCCGTCCCTTCCGCGAGACTGCCGGCATTGAGGCCATCGATATCGTCAAGCGTCTGCAGGACTATGGCTTCCACGCCCCTACTATGAGCTGGCCTGTGCCCAACACCCTGATGATTGAACCCACCGAGAGTGAGAGCAAGGAGGAGCTGGATCGCTTCGCTGATGCCCTGATCAGCATTCGGGAGGAGATTCGCGAAGTCGAGGAGGGCAAGCAGCCTCGCCAAGGAAACGTTCTCCGCAATGCTCCCCACACGCAAAAGGATCTCATCGTGGGTGATGGCGAGGGCAAGTGGGACCGCCCCTACACCCGTCAAAAGGCCGCCTATCCTCTCCCCCTGTTGATGGAGAAGAAGTTCTGGCCGACCGTGACGCGTGTTGACGATAGTAAGTTGAACTCCCCCACTACACACATGACCTTCAACTGACAGATATAACAGCTTACGGTGACACTAATCTCTTCTGCACATGCCCCCCGGTCGAGGACACCACCCAGTCATGATGCCTGACATGAGATGGCCAACTCCAGAAGGAACGAGCGTTTGAATTTTGTCGCAAGGATACCGGTGGAAAAAGCAATCCGCATTTTTTTTTTAATCTTCAACACATTTTTACATGAAACCAGCCGGATGGGTGTATAGTATTTATCATGCGCACTCATAGACTAGAGACGTTTTTCCACATGCGTTCTCGAAAGAACGACATTCTTGTCGTGGTGTTTTTGTTTCGTTACGATGAGCCTTGGTGTTTATGTTAGGGGGCGATGCCGTAATGGCACTTATTTGCATTTTGGATATTCAACATCTATGGCGTTTGGGATATTAAATGGCTCATCTCAACATTGGGAATAAATAGGGTTAGTCACAATGATGACATATATATACTTTCATTACTTGATATGCGAATTTCTGGAAAAATTTCATATAACCCATGCTTTTTGTGTCGTATGCATCTTATGCACCATGTCATTTATCAATGTCTATGTTCCACAGCCATGTTCTGCACTTTTGTACTCAATCATCTGCAACTAACATGTTGCTGCCCCGTCCTCAATGTGCGGACTGACTCTTTATATATTTACGCCTCAAAAACCAACGCAACCCCATCATCACCCACCGTAACGACCCTCTCCCCGGTCTGCCCCTGCACAAAGCCCAGCACACCACCGCCCTCGCCATCACCCCTATGGCCCTTCCACTCCTTAACAAGTCCCCTATCCGCGGCCCCAGCCGCCGTCGTGCCAGTGACACCACCGCTCCTCAAATCCCACCTGCGGACCACGCCGTCCATGCCGCAGCTCGTGAGCAGCCATGTGTTTTTCACAAACTCCAGCTTCACGACGGAGTGCTCGTCGTGCGCGCCAGCAATGTGGCGCCGCACAGCGAACCGCCGCGTAGCGTCGTAGACGACGATGGACCCGTCCACGGAGCCGGCCGCCAGGAGCACGGTAGGCGGGGTCGTCGACGCGAGCGTCACGGCGAGCGACTCCACGCTGTCGCCCTGCGTGTGCAGCGATGCGAGGATTTGGCCTCCGGACGTGGCGTCCGAGACGGTGACTTTTCCGCGAGACTTGTTATTTGAAGGCTGCGCTGTGAGACGGGGGAGCGAAATGATCTTGACGGCGCCGCCGGCTCCGCCTACTGCGACGAAAGTACCCTTGGGATCCGTCGCGATAGAGTACAACCCGCCTTCTACTTCAAAACGTTGATCCTCTCCCGTGAGCGACATGGCCGTCTGCCCGTTGTCGTTGACGATGTTTCGCGCGGCCGCTTCGCCGCAGACGTCCCAGGCGTAGAGGCTGCTGTCTTCCGAGACGGTGGCCAGCAGGAGGCCGTCTGGCGTCCATGTTCCGGCCGTGCAAGGGCCAGTGTGAAGGAAGTAGCTCTGTACGATCTGCAATGGGTTCAAAGAGTCGGATGCGTCGATCGTGTATACCCATACGGAACCGTCTGAGGCGCCGAGCGCAACTGTGTTGGGATGTGCAGGTGATGGACACGGTAAAATCCAGTTGATCTCCTCGACTTCTTGTGCTTCGCCGACGACGGACATATTGACGCCTGCGCCGACCTTGACGTCTGCCTTCCACACCTTCATGCGCCCATCTAGACCGCCGCTGACAAGATATTCACCCTGCGGGTACGTCCAGCAGAGTGTATTGATGGAGTCGGTGTGGCCCTCGAGCGCGAAGAGGCTATCGAGCTGCGTCGTCTTGGGCTGTTCTGCGCTCGCGGGATCGCTGGCATAGCTTGCGGGCAGGACGGGTCGCGATTCGGCGGCCGATGTGTCGAAGAGCCATCCTGCGCCGGGGGCGTCGTCTTCTTGTCCTGCTGAGCCGCCGACTGCGACGAGCGATGGGTGCACGGGGTGCTGGGCGATGGCGAAGAGCGAATCTTGGGGAAGGTCGAAGTAGGCGATGGAGTCGTTGTGCAGGATCACTTCCTCCTGGTCGTCTTCGGGGTCCGAGTCCATGGCGATGTCCTCACCTTCGTTGTCGATTTCTTCGGCTGCATCGTCGGCGGCGAGCATCTCATCGAGGTCTTCCTCGTGGTGGTTTGAGGATGACATGGTGGGCTGCCTTTTTCTTGCTGAAGGTTGTGTTTGAATGGATGGGAGAGGATGGGGCGAGGATTTGTTCGAGAGGTGGTTTTTGGCGAGTGCCTTGGGTGTAAGGTCTTTAAAGGTCGTGCTGCTCGTGAGATTGTTTGGTAAGCAATCTCGCTGAACGATTGAGTGATTCGCAGCTATAATTATTTTTTTTTTTTTTGGTTGATACGTCACGCCGGGATTTGCTTGATAAGCAAGGTGTTGGAGGGGAAGGCGGCAGAAAAAAAAAGGTTTGAAGTGTCTGCCCCTCCTTGTCGTCCAGATTTGGCATGAGCCTATGGTGGTACATAAGCTAAGGACTGCAAACTAACCGCCACATCGATTTTCCAACAATCCACACAGCAAGCAGCATATTAAGCAGTATATTAAAGGCCTTTATAATAGCTATTTTAATAGCTATAGTACTAGCTATAGTGTAAAGAGATCACTTGCTTAGTCAGCTAGCTAGTCAATCAATCGTACAAGTCAGTCAGTCAGTCAATTATACAAGTCAGAGAAGTCAAGCCAGTTAGCTAGCTAGCTATATAAAAGCTACGAGAGCTTAGAGGGCTAAATACGCTACTTAATATACTATATATTATATTATTTAATGCGCTGCTTAGATGTGTGGGAGGTGGGAAAATCGATGTGGCGGTTAGTTTGCAGTCCTTAGCTTATGTACCACCATATGAGCCCCTCCATCCGTTCTGTTGACGTGGGTGCCGTTGGGTGAGAAGCTCCCGCATGGGGAAGTGATGTAGATGGAAATGCTCGCAAACTAAGAAAGACGGCATGCTTCTTTCAAATAAGGTCAAAATTTGAGTGTCTCCCTTTTATTCATTGATTGCATGCATATCAAGTTATATCCGCAGCCAAAAATCATGAGTAGTACTCCCCACCTTCCTGTAAGCTACTGTATGAAGCTATCGTACCTGTGTTTGGCCACCTCAATGCGCCCAGCAGATGCCATAGTCTCTAAGAAGGTATCCATGTCAGTACACAAGTGTGTATTTCTGTACTTAAACTGCTGCTGAAATATATTTCTGCGTATATAAATGTGAGATATCATGCATAAACATATTTCTATGTATGCAAATATTCATTATTATTATATCTGTATGTATTACTCTATATCTTGGCCTGGCCGAATACCTTTGACCAGCAAGTGTAAATGGTCAAGGGCTCCTGTGCACTTTCTTTCTGTTCCCTGTTTGACGTCAGCCTCATTACTACACTGTGGCTACCAGCAAGGAGTGTGACTGGCCACCCCGGGCCTGGAAGCTGAGAGCAATAAATCATCTATGATATCCGTGCGGCAGTTTCCAAGTCATCAAAAGAAACATGAAGGCCCAGTGTTTCTACTTCTCTGCAGTCTGGTAGTTCCCAACCTTGGCCTGATGCATGCATTGGGGGGCTATGATCTGCGGCATGACTGCCTAGCACTTGGTGTGTTGGCCGAAGAGTCTGGGCATCGCATGTCACCTCGTTGGTCCGAAGTTGCTCAACAGTCGACCAATCAAGCGTCATCGCACCTGCAACCGATCAGAGTGCGATTTTACCAGGTGCGACGCATTGCGACGTGGTGCGATTCTGTGCGGCCAGGTGAAGCCCATTTGAGCCACTTGCCAGCGACTCGGGTATAATAATCCCATAGTCGACCACTTCACCACGTCCCCTTCTTATAATCTCTATTTTGTTTTCCAGCAAATAATGCCTTCATTTTCCCTCTTGGCTCTGCAGGAGTTTGCTCTAATCTCGAATAGTCATGAATACATTCACGCAGGCGCCAGTCGGCAACGCTAATGTCTTGGATGAAGATCAACGCGGCACAGCTTGCGTCAAACATCGTCTCCCAGCAAAATGGACAGCTGCCCAAGAAACGAAAGTTGACATGGAAAAGTGCGAAAGTTGTCGCAGAGATAAAAAGAAAGTATGTGCCCTTCTCCCAATTCAGGGACTTCTTCATAACTCACGGCTTCAGTGTGAATTTCAAGACCTAGGAGAACAAGCCAAATGCAATCGTTGTCGGAATATGGGCCGCGAGTGCTCGCCTAGAACACGAAAGCGAAGGAACTCGTCCGCCGACCCCCCGCATATCGCTGCTGAAATGGCTTCCCCTCCAAAGGATTGTCGAAGTCCAATCTCCGAGTTTGATTTTCCGCCATGCTGGATAGCTTATGGGCGATGGACTTTAAATCACTTGTAAGATGCTGCGTGAAGAACCCACTTCTTTTGCTTGTATCATTCACTAATTGAAAATTAGGCGCGATGTTGCCGTCCTCATGCAATTACTGGACCAAAGACTTGCGGTTTTCGAAGAAATCATGGAGCGTATTGGGCAGTTGTTTGGTGACGGCGAGAGTCACCATGATTCCTTCGGCACCCGATTTGGAGAACAGACAGCAGAAAGGGACAGAGAGCGAAAGTTTCCACAACCTCCAGGAAACTTCGGGAAAAAATGACAAGCTCAAACGTCGACTTTTGGAATTAGTCGACCATGGCTTGCAACAGGCCACAGGTAGCGCCAAGCTTGATCTGAGAAACATCAAACGACAGCTACTCTTCCCGAGTAAACCCTTGTTCACAGACATTTCTCCAACGGAGGCCATGGGCATGATCGAGGAGCTTTGTAGCGTTGAAGATTTTGCCGGCGCATATACGGCCCTCCAATACAGTGCTGCCTCTCTTGAGGTGGAGATGTATGTTGAACAGCACATCAAAATCTTCACAGACTTATGGTCAAAGATGGCCAAAGTGCCACAAAAGTTCAACCTGGAAGTTCCTGATTCTGTATTAGAAAGCCCTATTCTTTTTCGACGGGGCGTTTGGCACCTCGTTTTTGACTCGTTTGCCCCGTTTGGCACAAAACTCTCTGCATCTTGGTCTATTACAGACTGTACTGGCTCAACGATACTACAAAGTGTTGCCGAGGCTAGTGTACTGGAAAGGAGGGAATGTCGCATCACGGCCTTGAAAGGGCTTCCCCTAGATCACCAGGACTACTTTGGTCGCGCTGCATTACATGTTGCTGTCGAGAAGAGACATTACGCCATGTTCACTCATCTGGTGACCAGCGGTGCAGACATAAAATTTGAAACAATCTTTGGTCACACTCCGCTCCATTACGCTTCGGCGGTCGGGTGCCCTTGTATGTGTAAGTCCTTGATCGATGCGGGGCCGACGTGAATGCCAAAGACATGTTTCACCGGCCACCGATTTACTACGCATCGAGGGTCGGACACGACTCTGTTGTTCATCTCCTCCTGTCATTAACATCTTGCACCGTAGCCATGGAAGTTGACACGAGCACATGTCCTGTAAAAGCGGCGTTTGAAAACGGCCACAGACCTATCGCTTTAGCAATCCTTTCACGAATTGACTTCTAAGGTCTCAGGCCAGCAGAATTATGTGCTCTCTTGCACAATATGGTGAAATTTCAGGACCGACTTTGCGCCCGGCTGGTTCTTAGTCACATGGGAGACGATGTGAATACCCAAGTCGATCGCATACCCGTTCTCACGATTGCTATTGAGAAAGAAGATGTTGAGATGGTCAAGCTCATATTAGGCCATTCAGAGGTGAACTTAAGCCTGACAAACGCACACGGTGAGACCGCTCTGCATGAGGCGGCTCGGCTGGGCAATCTTGAAGTGGTGTCTGCAATAGCCATGCATGTGAACAGTCCTCTGTTCGACAAGACAAGACAAACTGCGCTTGTGCCATACCCCAGAGACATGGACAAAACTGCTTACCAGTTGGCATTGGAAAATGGCCATACGGATGTTGCAAGTCTCTTGTATGCTTTGATGGTAAAGGCGGTTGGGACCACGGCAGCTATCGATACTGATAATTGAGAGGAGGTTCTACAGCTAGTGGTCAAAAGTATTTGGCCAGACAATATTTAGCATACTAGGACGTCTTTAATTTGAGAATATTGTTCAATACATCAAATTATATAAATATACAAATTACTACATTTTCAAGTAGTAGATTAGATAATAGATTTGCTACTTCGACTAGGTATGGTAACGTGGCCAAATATTTACGACCCCCCGCTGTGAATATGAAAATAGTCGCCATTCACACACTCATGCTCGTCAAAGCAAAAAAGTCACAAAATATCACTTTGCATCGCTAAAATAAGGACGACCAATACGATGCCTAGATCTAGAGTCACGCAGCCAAAATATATGTCACTAGCACACATCTTCGACCGCCAAAGAATTCAATGACTGTGTCTGTCCACTGAGACTGAACCCGCTGAGTTTGAACTCTTCCTAACTCCCGTATACCCGTGCCCGTTGCTATAACGTCGTGTCCCATAGTCTGGCCCAATCAATAATAATAAAGTCATCAAGTGACGCTATCCATCCAAAACTTCAACCCAGTTGCTCTCAGCCTGTCTCCTCTTCCACCGTTCACCCGCCGCCTCCCTCACAACCTTCTCTTCCTCTTCCATCTCGGCAACCTCATCCGCCATCTCACGTATGTGATGCTTGATCCCCAGAGGTAGCATCTTTTGCCAACCGCTATGTGTCTTGCACCGCTTGCGCTCGCACATACCTCGCACGGGATCATCTTCTCCCAGAGGATCTCCCAACTTAGACTGCCGGAACACTTCTTCACCCTCAGGCGACTTGACGTAGGCGGAGAAGAGATCACGTGCCGAAACAGCGTCGAGCCGTGAGTCGTAGCCGCAAATGTCTTCACCGAAGCGTCCTGCGTTGATGGCTGCACGTCGTCGCTCTTGAGCTAGCTCGATTAATTTGAACATTTTGTGACATAGCAGGGTTTCCTCTTCTAATTGCGAGCGAGCTTGAGCTGTTTGGTTGAGGAACTTGTTCTCCTCATCACTTAGGATCTTGGATAGTGTTTCGTCTGTATCGACTATGTCAGTACGATAACCCTAGCACACTGTGATGTGATCAAGCGGTGCAACGTACCTTGATTTGAGTCCGCTCCATTCAATTGTACGTCTGAAAATGGCGCTTTAGTCAGAGTCCACATGCCAGCTGCATCCGTCGCGCCCAAATTACTATCCAGCAGAGCCATGAACTCATCCTGCGACAACTGATCACTCAGCCCATTCTTGCCCTTAGCCTTAGGCAGCCTGCTAACCATCCTCTCCCACCAAGTTTGCGCGTGCTCATTTGAGCAGAAAACACTGGGTTGGCTTTGCGCCAGCCGCGCGGGCTTGCGACACGCACCCAGCGCGCAAGTCTTTTTGTAAATCGTCCCCAGCTCATCTGTTGAGCAGTTTGGACAGATGAACTTTTCGATAAGATTTTCTCCAATTTCCTTGTTCATGTTGATGCACTCGCCGTGGAACCAGTCCTCACATCGCTCACAACATATCATCCAGCGATGGTCATCTGGTCCGCGACACAGGCAATACGGCCCATTATCGGATTCTTCCTCGCCGGATGGCGCGTCATCCAGATCTGGGGCGACTGATCCTGCTTTGGGCTTCTTGTTGGGTTTTTTGACTTCATTTGGTTTTGATCTCTTGGGGCCTTTTTTGATTGTTGATGCTGTTCCCTTTTTCTTGCTGGGATGACCCGAGGTTGCTACCATGGCCGCTGGGTCAGCGGTCTCAGTGGAAGGCAAGGTTGTGGGCGAGGATTTGAGCGAAGTCGAGACGAGATCTGAAGCTGGGAGGCGAGGTGAACTGGCTGCGTGCTCTGCTTTGACTATCCGGTCTGCGGATTCCGGACATGAGAAGTCCTCATGTGATGTTGGTGAAGGGTCCATTGTGAAAAGGCGGATGAGATGGGACGTGCGATTTGTCTTTGCGCAGGCGCAGCGCCTATTAAAAGTTGGGATGGGTATCAAAATCGCAATCAAACAGACACGTCCATTATTAGGGCCGAAAAAATATAGCTGAAAATCTTCAAGTGTGTATAAGACGTTGTATGAGGAAGAGATTCAAGGTGAGTCGCGCATGAGGTCCACAAGTACAATGGCAAGCCACTCCCCGTTCAAGCCAGGGTCCGTTCAATGAGGGAGCGCAAACGTCGCGCGCGTCGGTAGCTCCTGCCCCCATTGAGGTCGGCAAATTTTCGGTGGCAACCACCTTTCTCCAGTAGAAATCTGGAGCTCCGTTTCCAAGCATCATGCGATCGTAGCTTGGCTGCTTTTTTTCGCCAGTTGCACAGCCCTTCGATCACTCTAGCGTTCACGAATCACACAATGGCGCATTCTTTCGTCTCGTCATCAAAAGCCCTGCAGGGCGCATTCACGAAATGCCAACGATGCTTCTCCAGCAGCGCACTGCAGCCGCGAGCTCTCCCGCGCGCCGCCATCCCGAGCCGACAACCGATTGTTCAGAGACGAACATACAAGACTGTTGAGCAGGCCAAGAGCAGGCACAGCACTGGTGTATGTGATAATGCTTCTTGATTGACTAGAAATAAGTAATTTTCTTGGAGCTTGGAAAGCTGACTTTTGTTCATCTTGTTAGCCATTTTCATGGAAAGCCGGTATCCTCTTCGTCGCAACTTGCGGTGCGTTGGTATGGTACTTTGAGTTCGAAAAGGGGCGCATGCAGAGGAAGAGAATTGCCGATGCATCTAAGGGTGTCGGACGACCCAAGGTCGGCGGCACCTTTGAGCTCGTTGACCAGAATGGCAAGCCCTTTACGAGCGAGATGATGAAGGGCAAATACTCGTTGGTATGCTGCAATGTGACCTGCTGCAGCATAAATTTCAACAACACACTAACTGATGATGCTTAGGTGTATTTTGGCTTCACACATTGTCCCGATATCTGTCCTGAAGAGCTCGACAAGATGGCGCGAATGCTTGACGTTATCGAGGAGAAAGCCCCTGGTGCACTTCTGCCCATCTTTATCACTTGCGATCCCGAGCGCGACGACCCCAAGGCTCTCAAGAACTACCTTTCCGAGTTTCACGAGAAGTTTATTGGTTTGACAGGCACGTACGACCAGATCAAGGATCTTTGCAAGAAGTACCGAGTGTACTTTAGCACGCCGCAAAACGTCAAGCCTGGGCAGGATTACTTGGTGGACCACAGCATCTACTTCTACCTGATGGATCCCGATGGTGATTTTGTGGAGGCTTTGGGACGTCAGCATTCGCCGGACCAGGGAGCGCAATTAATCCTGGACCACATGAAGGACTGGAAGAAATAGTGACGAGGTGGGGGCCAGAGGTGAGCGGAGGGTGCATGTTGCAAGAGTGTATCATAGTGTACGACAATCTATTGTATAGACTACTGCCAGCAAAGCTGGATCGGCAACTCAATTCATTGTAATTTATCATCTCAAAAAAGGTATCATTCATAAAGTGCTTAAGCTGCTTTCCGTGTCTATCCTTGACAACAGATCCATGTCTTCCGCGCTCCGACAGCGGGGACGGCGAGCAGCATCCGGGCTCCACCAGCTGTTTCCCTGGGGCGACGCTCCGGAAGGCCAACCTCAAACATATCCTAAACGTTGTCACGGACTGAGAATCCGAATGGCTGCATGGCCACTGCACTGTGAACATTTCAGCTTGGCCTTCTAGCATCTTGCTTCCGCAGAAAGCTTCCCGCGAAAATGTCTCGCGCAGGATTCTGCGCGAGGCGGTTGGCCCGGATTTCGTCAACCAAGCTAGTTCCACGCACATCCCGAAGCTTCATCCCACGGACCAACGAGGCTCAACGTCATTCACTCCAGCTGAGAGGGTTCCAAAATACAGCATATCTCTCAGAGAAGACCACCGCCTATTCTTCACAAACCACAACAACAGCACAGGTGAAGACAGGACGAGACAATGCCTTTTCAGACATTGCATTCGCATTCGAGTACGTTATAGGGGCACCTACCCCAACACTAAATTTACAGAATGATTTGTATGCTGACATCGCGTAGCATTGATGGCGTCTTGTACCGCGGTGGTCAGGGCATCCCTGGTGCGCGCGAGATGCTTCGCAGCATTCGCGCCAAAGATATTCGCTACGTCTTCCTCACCAACGGCGGAGGCGCCCATGAGGACGGCAAAGTAGCTTCGTTGACGAAGCGGCTGGGCTTGTCGCTGGACGAGGATGTGATCCGTAATAGAGTCATTTTGTCCCATACGCCGATGCGCGGATGGGCGGATGAGGTTAAGAAGCAGACTGTGTTGATTACGGGCTCTCATCCAGAGACGGCGCGGCAGATTGCAAATGAGTATGGTTTTCCAATATGATCTTTGTGTCAGCGTCGAGGATTCAAGTGCTGACATGGTTATCAGATATGGATTTTCGCGGGCTGTGACGCCAGCTGATTTGATTCATGACAATGACAAACTGTACCCGTTTGATAACCTCAAGGATACGCTGCATTCAGAGTTCAGACCACTACCAGATGGGAAGTCAGCTTCCGCTGTAACGGACCCCTATAGCACGGATATCGCGACGAATGCATTGAAGATCGACCAGATTCTAGTATGGAATGACCCGCGAGACTGGTCACTTGATATCCAGGTCATTCACGACCTATTGATCTCCCACAAGGGCTACCTCGGAACCATTTCCCAGAACAACGGCAACACATCACTTCCCAACAAAGGCTGGCAACAAGATGGACAGCCCGAACTGTGGATTTCCAACCTGGATTTAGTATGGAAGACCGAACACCCAGTCAATAGATTCGGCACGGGTGCCTTCCTGGAGGCTCTCAAGGGTGTGTGGTCTGCCGTCACCGACGGCGCAGAGCTTAAATTTAATGCCCTTGGGAAGCCGTCACAATTTACATACGACTACGCACACACGAGACTTCTTCAGCACTACTCCAGCATGGGCTCAAGTGCGAAGAACGGTGGAAAAGCGGAGGCCACACCATTGCGAAGGGTGTACATGATTGGCGATAACCCAGAGAGCGATATCCGCGGTGCAAACGAGTTTTGTCCCGAGGACGGCACGGAGTGGGTGTCTATTTTGGTGAAGACGGGTGTCTGGCAGCAGACTGTTGCGGAGAAGGAGCCGCGGTATAAGCCAGCGGTGATTGTGGATGATGTTGTTGATGCAATCGTTTGGGCGTTGAGGAATGAGGGCGTTGATGCGTCGAGGGAGTGGCTGCTGGAAGGGGGGGAAGTGAGGGACTGGGCGGTGGTAAATTGCTACCCAGGTAGGTATTGACTGCTGGACATGCCAGGCACAGTTCGGAGACTCATCGCTGTTACCACAGGCGAAAGGGCACGAAAGCGCATCGTATTTGCACCAATAGCGTGAGAATTGCGACTCATATCTACACATCCCAGCACAAATTCACTGTTGGAGCCGTTTTTCCACTTCCACGTTGGTGCCAGGGATCCCCCCGGTTGCAGAGCGTGCATATAGGTAGCTGTAAGCACGTTTTGTGGATGGTACTGGTACCAGACAGCCCAGCCATGGCACAGATTAATACAGTCCCCCGCGCCAATGCTCATGCGTGGGAACCTTCCAGAAGCCAGTCCAGCGCTTCCATCCGCCCCGTCTACTGCACAGAGTAGCCCCTCCACTGCCCCTCGAAAGCGTCAATCGTTGCTCCGCTGCGGGAAGCTGGGGCATCTTCCCGGGCCGCGAAGCGCTAGATGTGCATATAGATGCGATGCGATGTCGTGCCAGCAGAGGGCGAGCGATAGACAAGCTTTCTTCTTTCGACGGCAGATAAATTTCTCTCGAGTGTAGTCATTCTTCAGATCCCAGTAAGTAGATCTACCTTTGAGCAGTATGGTGTGCATGTGGCTTCCGCCCAACCCCGACAAGGTGCCGTCCTCTGATGTGGCATCCCACAGTACTCACCCTCCTCTGCGTTTGTCAGTCAAAGGGCTTCGACCTATGAGTGCGAACATTTGTCACTTTCCGCCGCACGACGTTCGTCAACAATATGCATGCTCGAGTATTTCGTGGGAAATGAATTGGGATTTCGCAATCTTGGAAAGAGCAGTCTCAAGGGAAGCTCTTCTTAGTCCTTTCGGACGATGACCATGGATGGCTGGATGGGCGAACAATTGCGTGTATTCTTACCCCCCTCTTAAGAGAAACGAGGCCTGACGGGTCCACCTGAAGACGTACAGCTAACCATCTCTAGAAGCACCAAATAGGGACCGCGCGTGAGTGCCATACAAAAGGTATAAGAAGGCGCCCCCCCTTCTCTCTCTCCCTCAACCCTACTTCTTTTTGTCCTGTTTGCTGCAGCAGAGTGACTGGTGGCAATCGCGATCCGCAACGGAGTTAAGAGGACCAGAACCAAGGC
>AFRD01000033.1:0-137108 GCA_000222875.2 Periglandula ipomoeae IasaF13
CTCTGGGCCAATATCAACGTGCTCGCAGTACTCAACACTTTCTGTCAATTTCGTTTTTTCCATACAAAATCTCCAGCTGCGCTCTACTCTAGCCCACCATGGTCGCGGGCTACAAGCACGACGACACCAAGAAGGCCCTTGTCCGCGGCACAATAAGCTACCTCGAGTCGCAGGACCTCCCCGTCAACAAGACCGCCATCTTCAAACACTTTGGGCTCTCTCGGTCCCAGGGCTACGGGGCACTCAAGACGCCGCCTTCTCTCAAGGGGGATCCTGAAAGAGAGGAAATGAAGGGTCGACCCAAGATTATTGCAGACGAGGATTTAGCAAAGATGGAGGGCATCCTATGGGATAAGGCGTATGAGGACGTCAGTTTTAATTGGCAAGGACTGGTCAAACTCGCGGGATTAGATCTCGGCGTGACGAAGAGGACGCTGCATCGAACTATGGGCACGCTGGGATACAGACGGTGTTTGGGATGCGGAAGGGGCGTGATTAATCGGCGGACGAGGGAGAAGAGGATCGAGTGGGCGCGGAAGATGCTCGATGCGATGCAGGGCGATGCGTGGAAAAAGGTCCGATTTAGTTGCGAATTACATTTTGGAATTGGCATGGATGGTAACATGAGATTGTTGCCGAAGCAGGGCGAGGGATATTGTCCTCAGTGTGAGAAGTGGTCGAGGGATGTGAAAAGGGTTCATGCCTGGGCGGCGGTGGGATGGGATTTCAAAAGCGACCTGGTGATATACGAAGAGAGCACGAATCCTCATTTCTCAGGAACAATCAGCATGAGCGACTACCGAGAAAAAGTACTGAACAAGGTCGTAAAGGGGTGGTTGCAGAGTTCAAAAACCCAGGGCACGAGTTTCGAATTGCAAGAGGACGTGGAGGGTTTCGCGCACGGAGGGCTGAGCAAGTTCAATGATGTGCAGATGTGGAAGGATCAGTCGGGGCTGAAATACCATTTTACGTGTGGTGATAGTCCCGATTTGCATCCGCTGGATTCGCTTTGGCCGATGGGGAAGATGTGGAAGGGGGAGGCGCTGGGGGACTGGGAGGATGGGACGGTGAGGGAGGCTGTGAGGGGGGGCGTGGCGAGATTTGATGAGTTTGGATAAGGTGAATATGTGGGTTGAGTTTATGCCGGCGAGGTTGAAGGAGGTGATTGCGTTGGAGGGGGCGTTGATGACGTGGTGAGTGGTGTTTGTTATGGGCGGTGTTTTTTCTTTCCTTTGTCTTTTTCTTTCTCTTTGTTAGTTCCTAGCGTGATGGGTTTATGGTTCGTTCTGGGAATTGGAGTTTTCTTGGTGTCTGGCGTGCTGGTGATGGTATTATTAGGCGGATTTTGTTTGGTAGTCGTTGGAAATGAGATCGCTCGAGGTGTACGGCTAGTGGACTTGATGTGTGATATCGAGGTTATAGATGCCTGTTTCTCGGCTGACGAGTCTATGGGTGTGTATGCTTGAGAAGGAGCCCAAGGGAGCAGGTTGATATTGGAAGTGCCATCCTAACATGATGTGAGTTCACTTCTCACTATACTTCGGACATTTATGAAGATGATCAAGTGATAATATGAAAGCATACCACTCAGTATATTACTTCCGTGTGATCCAGCTGTCCATTTCCCCAGCATATCAATATATATGTATACATGTACATTTATACTCGACTCCCTCTGCAATCGATTCGATACGACACGTTCTCGTGACGGAAGACTCACACAGAATGTGAGGATACCCAAGCATTGTAAATCATCAAAGTGATGTCTCTTTCTGACTAGTGTAAAGGCAATGATTTATAATCGCTCTTTGGCATTTGTCCTCTGATGAAATCGTCATCGTCCAGCAAGAAGCGAGGCTTTCGACCCGCCAAGTAGTTATTCAAGTACCATAACTTACGACACGAAACAATATGATTCACCCCAATCTAGATCAATGAGACTTATATTTTCTTGGCTGTGATCAATGATGGAGAAAGATTAAGAAAGAGCATGTTTGCGATCAGTGTGTACAAAACTGATTTATCATGGTCGGATTTGTTGTCACGATGGAAAGAACATGGCTGCCAACTGATACGCAGTTAAACGAAAGGCTTCGACACTCAGAATCCGTAATCAGGTTCATTTAGATGAGACACTTTGACTCGGATCGCCCAATTCTTACGAATTCCATTCGAGAGTAATCGGCTTTGCCTACTGGGCATTGTGGGCATATACTCTCGTACAATCTTTCTCTCCTTCTCCCACCTACAATTGAGAATATCGGTCCTCAGTGTTGAAGAATTCGACATCTTCAGGAAGAGCAGCGTCGCGGCAAAAGCAATACTCGCACAATCCACCGAATCACAACTACCTGCATCAACCTATGGCACCGCCATTGCTGTGTGCCAGCCAACATGTCGTTGTCAGCTAGCCACTAAAACGTCGCCTGCACGCACACACAATAGTTGCCAAAGCTATCAGCGCCATGATTCAATTGAACCTCGCCAGTATACCTCAAGATGGAGGGGCGGCTGCTGGACGAGATGTCGGATCTATGCGTACCACGACTTTCACTCCAGACTACAGCCAATGTAGTGTGTCGAGCAGCCTCCAACGATTCAGGAGTAGCACCTTGTGGCGGCCACCGATTCGCACCGAGCAATGATTATTGCAGGCATTGTTAGAACACACCACAGCGGCCCACACTCATGCTCTCTCACTCGCGCCAGCAGGCGCCTGAGCAGTGTCTCTTGGCAGTACCTCGGCAGCTTCCTTGATCAGAGAATCGAAGCAGAAAAAAAATTGGAAAGCCATCAACTCGCGCCGACAAAATCCCGTCAGTATCGGGGCCGTGGCTTGTGGAGTAAAAAGATGGTGCCACCAGTCAGGGAATTGTGACAATCGCAGCCAGGAAAGAATGCGGGACGGCGGGCCCATGTCTTGCGTCTTGGCTCAACAAATTTCCCAACAGAATAGCGACAGCATGCCTCGCAGGCACCTCGCCACTGGGAATTCGTGCTGTACACGGTATTAATTGTGGCCGTTCCTGTTAGCCGAGCTCTAGCATGTGAGCTGAGAACTTTTCAGCGGCTGGCATTTCTTGCTTGTTAGCCCCGACCTGGATATGACTAGATGTGTAGGGCGTTCGACGGGATATTCTGTCGACTTCAACGTACAGTGCCTTTGTGATTCGAGCTACCGCCATAACAGAATCTAGACGACTCAAGTTTTTGTGATGGCCAAAGCAGAGCTTGCTTCGTGAATCATGAATTTGCGGATTTCTTCTCCTAACAGCAAAAGTCGGATTGGCCCGCAAAGGCAGACGGGAACTAGAAGCCAGCAGCTGGCTGCAGCCTTCGATATCCTGATTGACAGGCATGGCCGGGATAGCTTATCCCGATGCAAATCCCATACCCATCCCACACGATTTGGAAAGGCCATGATCCATAAATGTGGGACTTGTTCCGGGGCTGTTCTGGTACTGCTTAAAGTGGTAATCTGATCCTTGCCCATCCCCGTACAGCTAGTTCAGCGCGACAGACCGCTGTAGTCCGTAGACATGTTTCGAATCATTCGAGCCTGAATCCAGGCCGTGGGTGGCCTCTGAATATCCAGGACATTGGAGTCAGGTGGCAATGAGTGGATGAAAGGGGTATTTGAAATGAGGAACTATGAAGGCAGCGGCCGAAAGGCGAGAAGAATCAATCATGCATATTCTAGCGTTGTGATGGAGCTTTGCTTGTCTTGTCCTCAGGCCGCCGGTCGTGTTCATCACTGCAGAATACTGCAAAGTGGCAACTTTGGCGTCAAACTACTTATCAGTCAGAGGGAAATGCATTCAGCGGGCTGTGATAATGGCCTTGGCCATGGGCGAGCTTCCAGTGTGATCGACTGCAGTTCATCGGGTTCTTCAGGATTGAATGGAGGTCAGATCGGCGGCGCGCCAATAGCATCAACAGACCGCTTGACTGCATGGCAAGCATGTGCCCTGAACCAGTGACGCTGGTGCTTTATTTGCCTTCGCACAGCAGCGCAGGTAACAAACTGACGGACGGGGAAAAGAATGAAATGGCGATATTGTTTCTTCGTGCGGCTAATTGGGTGCATAGCGTCCTGGACAATCTCTCAATCGCCATCTGAAATGCCAATGCAAATGACGTCCTGCCTGGAGAGGTTCGCAGAGCTTTGATGATGGGCTTGAGCCGGCTTCACAGGCTTGGGGGCTGCTCCGCTTTAGAATCAGAATCAGCAGCGACCAGCAGTGAGCAGTGGGGATGGGAACATGGAAAGCGGCCTCTGGTGTGTGTTGTGTGGCGGCACGTCGTGTGGTGGATCTGAGACGGCTCTGCAAGGCGAGCACCATCAAATGTACGGCGTATGCGTGTCTGGCTATGTATTCCCACCAGACATCGTGCTCTTTGACTGAGGGGATGGCGTGGCTTGCTGCAGTTGCTGTTTGGCGGACTGTGGTGTGATCTGATTTGGAATGAGGCCGCCCAGATTCCTGCAAGCAAGATCAGCCAGCGTATCAGAACGAGGTCGACGTCGCTGGGGAGTGAGAGCGAAGGCAAAACGCAGGGACTGGAGCTCCCTGGCAAAAAAAAGTTTAGATTAAGACACAGGAAAAGAAGGGTTCACGGGTGTGGGCAGGGTGTGGACAGGGTGGTGCGGGCCAATGGGAAGCGGGCTGCCCCTCGCTCTCCAACTCTGCGGAAAGGGGCTCTTTCCCACTGGGTGCACCCCTTCGCCTCGCCAGTGACCGACTGTGTTCCAGCCATGAGGGCGCACGCATCGAGGCGGTCTGCCAGTGGGAAGGCCGTTGATTGATTTCTCGTGCATCAGATACCATCAGTTGCTGACCATCGTCATGAGCTGCAAGACTTTTGCAGTCGCAGCAGCCAAGCTGAATGTACGGACACCTGCATACTGCGGCGTGGACTGGCGGGCTGAACATTGAATGGGGGAACGGGAAGGCGCTTTCCAGTCACTCTGGCACTCTGCCCATCGGGAACCAAGAGTGGCCACCAGTCGCCTCTCGCTCGCTCAGATCACTTCACTGTTTATCTCTTTGTTGTCAGTCCCAATCATAGTCCTGCAGATAGCTTCTCAGAATATGCTCGGCGCCGTCACTGCTGAATTTACATGTGCAAGACTCGGGACTGCAGTGACAGACCACTTTGCCCAATTCCTGCTCCAATACCGAGTAGGAGTCGCCGCACCACCCACTCGCCCATGTGGCCGACGAGGAACTGGCCAAAGGCAGGCGCTATCCCGCGCAGGTGCACAGGTGCCCGCTGCAGCGCAAGATACATGCTAGATCCACCCCTGTCGTTACCGATGAAGAGCCAAGGAGGTCAAATCCATTGATAGCACCAAGACTGGGCCAAACTCGCCAGATAGTCCCCTGCGCTATCACCGAGCAGCACAGGCACAAAACCGACCAGACGTGACCTGCAAAATGGATCACAAGTCCAGCAATCCCTTGATCTCCCGAGTTTGCCCCAGATTCCATCCGCCAGCTTGTCCAGTCCCTTGTGCTCTATTTCAGAGCATTTTCTGCGCTATAAAAGCCCACTGTGGCCTGTGCTTTTTTTGTCCGTACTTGCTTTGCGACCCCGTCTCCGTCTTCGAATCTGTACGAGATATAATAACAAGGGCTTCTCGAAAAGGGGAGAACAGGCAAAGCCAACTCACACGGAGAGATTCCGCGGTTTCGTGGCTCAGTCACAGGTCACACTGGTCTGGAACTCATCAGACTCGACGTTGCTTGCTCTTCCTCTGCATTAATCCTGTACCAGAAAGTACCCCGAGAGGCGGCAGGCACCCCGACTGACTCTTGCCTCTTGCCTTCTTTTTCCTCTGCTCTCCTGGCCCTTAACTTCGATTTTTTATCTGAACCCCCCGTTCCGCCGCTAGCCCCACGGCACTACGCCTACACCCGCGCCTGCGCTTGCGCTTACCCCAACAAAACCCAGCCCGAACACATATTATTACTCCTGTTGCAGCCAAACTGCCAGAAAAAAAAAATATTATCCTGTGTCTTTTGCTTCCAGTCCTCTCTTCTCTCGCATCTGACCTCTGCTATCTCGGTCGTTGGCATTGAGTCTCTCGTAATTCGTTCATCTGGGCATCGAATTGCTCTGCTTGAATTTACCCTTCAACGCCAAGATGCCTGTCGCTACTTCTGCCCTGCCAAAGAACCCCGTTCTGCGGCGCACTGTAACCACCACGACCGACTCCGAGTCTTCAGCCGCCGTCAGTCCAGCCGACTCACCCCGACCTTCTGCCTCATCAACCTCCCTCTCATCACTTTCTTCATTGGATGTGAACGACAAGAAGGATGAATATGCCGGTCTTCTCGATACCTATGGAAACGCATTTACACCCCCTGATTTCACCATCAAGGATATCCGCGATGCCATCCCCAAGCACTGCTTTGAGCGCTCTGCCATCAAGGGCTATGCATACATCTTTCGCGACATCGCCTGCCTCTCGGCCACCTTCTACCTGTTCCACAACTTAGTGACGCCCGAGAACGTCCCCTCAACTCCTCTGCGATTTGTTCTCTGGGGCTTTTACACCGTCCTCCAGGGTCTCTTTGGAACTGGTCTGTGGGTTATTGCTCACGAATGCGGCCACGGCGCTTTCTCTCCTTCCAACTTCATCAACGACTTGACCGGCTGGGTCCTCCACTCGGCTCTGCTCGTCCCTTACTTCAGCTGGAAGTTCTCCCACAGCGCCCACCACAAGGCCACTGGCCACATGGAGCGTGACATGGTTTTCCTTCCCCGAACTCGCGAGCAGCAGGCTTCTCGCGTTGGACGTATGGTTGAGGAGCTTGGCGAGCTCTGCGAAGAGACCCCCATTTACACGGCTCTGCATCTGTTCTTCCAGCAGCTCATTGGCTGGCCCAACTACCTGTTGACCAACGTTACTGGACACAACTTCCACGAGCGTCAGCGTGAGGGTCGCGGCAAGGGCAAGAAGAACGGCTTCGGTGGCGGTGTGAACCACTTCGATCCCAGCAGCCCCATCTTTGATGCCAAGCACGCAAAGTACATCGTTCTGTCTGATATCGGTCTCGGTCTTGCCTTTGCTGCTTTGGCCTACCTTGGCAACCGCTTTGGCTGGGCTAACATGGCTGTCTGGTACTTTATCCCCTATCTCTGGGTGAACCACTGGCTCGGTAAGTTCTGATTACTTGAGACTCAACTTGGTAGCAAATAACTAATGACGAGTTTAGTTGCCATCACCTTCCTTCAGCACACCGATCCCACTCTGCCTCACTACACCGCTGAGGAGTGGAACTTTGTTCGTGGCGCTGCCGCTACCATTGACCGTGAAATGGGCTTCATCGGCCGTCACCTGCTCCACGGCATCATTGAGACTCACGTCCTCCACCACTACGTCAGCGCCATCCCCTTCTACAACGCCGACGAAGCCTCTGAGGCCATCAAGCCCGTCATGGGCAAGCACTACCGATCCGACACCAAGGACGGCCCATGGGGTTTCATCCGCGCTCTTTGGCAGAGTGCACGCTGGTGCCAGTGGGTCGAGCCTAGTGCTGATGCTCAGGGCGCCGGCAAGGGTGTCTTGTTTTTTCGCAACCAGAACGGACTCGGTACCAAGCCCATCTCCATGAAGGCTTAGTGAAAGGTTCCACTCCGGCACAGGTTGCCATCAATAGCATTTTGCGGCTGGCGTTGATGATCTATCTTTCTTTTCAAGTATGGGGGTTATAAAAGAACGATTCCGCTGTCATTGCAGGGAGCAGTTGCAGCGGCGTCCCAAGATATAATAAGCATTTGGCTACGTCGTTTTGTCTCTCTTTAGACGCCTGAGTTTTCGTCTGCTGCTAGTTCAAGTACACCGGAAGACTGGCTGTCACCACGATATAGACCGACTAGACAGTATAGACTAGAGTACCAAAATCGAATCAAGATGAAACACGGTCTCTTATGCTTTGGTGTATGGCGAAGATTTGTCAAGTAAATTTGTGACGGTTCCGTAGTTATCGATCAAGTAAATCTCGAGTTTGACTCCCACAGCGATACACATGCAATCATGTCTTAGCGATACTAGAAAAGCTATTCAAAAGGAAAAGATACTTTATATGGCAAGCGTATATTTAGTTGAAAGATATAACAACGCGCCATATTTAGGTACAAGGTCTATACATTAACCAGCTATCACTCATAGGAAACGAGAACAATATGTAATGAGCCTCAAGTATACCATATTAAGCATATATAATCACTACCCTCCATAGACGCTACTCGGCAAATCTCACAACGCCACAGGCAAAACCAACTTGGATATCTCCTCCCCACCATGCCTCACAGTATGTCTCACCGACCTCGTCGTCACGTCATTCTCATTCACGGCCTCAATACCGGGATTCACCTTGTAATGAGGCGCATTACCACCCGCAATCAAAAGACGAATCCGATGACCCTTTTTAAATCGATGCGCACAATCCGGCAGCGTGAGCTCAACGATGTCGCTTCCCCTTTTTGTGTCTAGGCGGTGATATGTCTCGGTTATGTAGCGCGATGTACGACCCTCGACGTCACTTATGCGGATGAATAGATACGCTGGGCCGTCGCTGATGTGGTTTAGTGAGATGGTGCATTGTCCGAGGACTTCTATGTCTTGGGGGAGGGGATCTGTATCAAAGGTGAGGACATCTTTTCGTTCGGCTAGGGGCGTGTCGATGTATATGTTGCTGTGGGCGAGACGCGGTCCTCCTATTGCGGGGGTGGATTTTCGGGATCGAATGTGAATGATGATTCGGCGGATCTAGTAGATGGTTTTGCGTCGGATAATTTATGAGTGTCAAAATAGAGATCCTTGGTTGTTGTTTTGGGAGGCCAGGACGTTGCGTTGCGCCATTCCTTCGCACCTGTGACATAATACCGAACGGGGTATTCGCGCTCTGTATTCTTCTTGGCAAGTTTTTGTTCGAGCCACTGATATGCTTCAGGCATGGTTACACCATTGACAACAGTCCCGTGGTTCCATGGTCCAATCGTGAGAGCGACGTCTCGTCCGTGTTGTTGCAGAACACGATACTGCTCCATCGTCTGCGGGAGAAGAGCATCCTGCCACCCCGTCAGCAAGAGAATTGGCAGCGTGGCTTTTTCCACGGTCTGAGAATATCGCATTGGGTTCCAGAATGGGTCGCTCAGATCGGGACGGATCAGTCTGTCGCGCAGCCAGCCTGCTTTGCCGGCGAAGTGTTTGTCTGCTGCGGAGGGGAGGGGCGACGCCGTGAAGAGCTTCTGGAGGCGGGATTTCGCGAAGCGCATGCGGATTTGGGATATTATCAGGCTGCTTTGTTCTTGGTGGGCCATGAGGTCTGCCCAGGTGAGAATGTCGTAGTTCAGGGCGCCGGTTCCCCAGATGTATTTGCCTATGTCGTGGGGGGCGACGAGCATGATGGAGGCTGCCATGTCGGAGGGTTGATTCTCGATCATGGCCCATTGCGTGAGACCGAGATAGGAGGGTCCGATCATGGCGAAGCGGCCTGTGTACCAGGACTGATTTTGCATCCACGACACGATGGCTTGGCTGTCGGCGGTGTTGGTTATGCCTGCGTCGAATGTCCCCTGGGAACCGAACGTGCCCCGGATGCTAACGAGGAGGCCTTGGTAGCCGCGGCTGGCGAAGAGGCGCACGGTGCCTAGACCCATGATTGTGCTGCGTCCATAGGGCCCGATGGAGAGGATTGTTCCCTTAGGTTTGGTGGTGGGCTGGTAGAGCGTTGCGAGGAGGGTGATGGATCCGGAGATGGGGATGCGGACCGTTTGTGTGGTGTAGCTGCTTGTTTCTGAGGGCAGGCCGAAGATCCAGGCGGCGAGGCGGTCGAGGATCCAGCCTAGGATGGTGCGTGCGGTGGGCGATTCTGACATTTTGGATTATTGCTGTGTTGTTGTGTTCTGCTTGGAGGTTGAGGCTGAAGTTGAGGTTGTCACGAGATGAGTGAGGTGAGGTCACTCGGCTCTGGAGGTCAAGCGTGGTCGTGATTTATGGTCGCGATGTGATTGCGAAGTCTTACTCGGCTGGCATTTTAATCAAGGCTGTTTTCGAGTCCAATTGACTTGTTGCCAATCACATAGGCATCAAGAGTCGAAGAATTGAATTGAGTTGCCTCGGCTGGGTGAGTTGCATTCATGAGTGTCAACATTTAAGCTCAAGTGGGGTATGGATGCGCGACGGCGCTTCTCTTAACTCAAACGGACTGGCGCTACTCCTAGTTGGTGGTATTTGAGCCAACTTAGGAAAATGGGCAGAGAAGCTGTCGGTAGCAAAGATTGAACAGGCTTTCGACTTCTGTACTTGGAGAACGGCATGAGAGTTGCAATGAGCGGTGTTGACAATCTGCTGTTTATGAGCCCGCATTGAGGCTGCTCACTGAGCGGCTCACTGTGATGGATGGCTGTTGATCGGGACGTTGTGATCTTAACTGGACGAGAACGTTCAGACTCGGATATGATTTGAGACTCAAGAATCGCTTGTATAAAATGGTCGTATGTGATCTGATATCGTGGTTGATATTTCGTTGCTAAGTTGTTGAGCAAAGCGATGAGAGACGCTAACAACCTGCTTGTGTGCGAAGTAGGAAGCGTGTACAAACAGTGATCAACAGGTTTCAGATTGGCTGATGACCCGAAAAATTAGTATTATGCTAGGAAATACCTTTGATATCATACTTGAATACACTCTTAAATGTTTGAATATTCAAACCCCGGGCACCGCGGTGTGTTAATAGACTAGGTACATTGAGGTGGCAAAAAATATTACCCCTTCACATAGCAAAGTAACAAAGTCCTGAAGCTAGCGCGATAGTTCCAAGGCTCAAAGCGGAAATATCGTCAAGAATGGTATCAAGCGTTCAATGAAAAAGTGGAAGAACAGCCTGCCTTTCAAAGAGCTTTCCCGGCCCTTTCTAATTTGTGAAAGATGGGCCGAGTTGCCGAGCCGCAATGTCTAATCAAATCTCTGACTGAGTGCGAGATTGGAATATTAGGATGCTTTGCTGTCCAACGATGAAGTTCTAACCTGTTTATCTCATTGTTCAATTACTCGACTTCATCTCAAATCAGAAACAGAACCGGGCCAACTGTGCATGATGGCAGCAAACCACTCAAGATACGGCAGAATCATGCGAGGTTACATCACTAAAGGACAAATATATGGCAGTAAGGCCAAACAAACAAACAAATAAATAAAGAGACAAAAAAGAAATCATATGTAAGGTACTATGAGATGCTCAACCTTGAGCAACATTGCTCCATGAAAGCATGCATTTGACCTCGACATAATTCGGCCTTGATCTTTTATAGGGTAGGTGTAAACATTGGAACGCGATGAAAGTTACATCGCGCCGTTCCACGATCGATTCTTTTCCGAGACAATGACGACACGGACCTGATGAAGGCCCCCATCAATGCCACCTTGCCTTGTCCATTTAGCCTGTATAGAAAAGTTATGATCCAGACTCTATTTGTGTGCAGTTACAATTGCGGATCGCAGTGAAGATAAATCTCGAGGCATATGCAAATCTGTGGAGTCCCGGAAAGCACTGCCAAGATCCGGCTGAATGACAACTACAATGACTCGAACACGCTTACGATAGTTTGTTTCATTTCATGGTCGCATTAGCATGATTATGCCCTTCAACCCGCCAAGATGAGCTCAACTCGATGTTCAGACCGGCAGTTGACGGTGGAGCTAAGAGTTGTCGGTCCGGAAAAGTGCTGGATAAATGGTATCTACAGCATGTCAGGCGAAATTATCCCCAGTGGGCGGGTTCCTAACAGGGGGGTTAAGAAAGTCACTTTTTAATGCCTTATAGCTATAACAAAACGGATCGGAAATCCTTGTCCTCACTGTTAGCAGCCAATTACCCCTACAGCACTGTAGAAGGATCACTCCATAATACATTGTGCGTGGGACAATCTAGGGGACACAAAAGCCTCGAGGCACATGCAAGACACGGTAGATGGTACTGCGTGCGACCCGAGGGGATGTATGTTGCCATTCTGACGGAATGGCACGCGGCGCACGCGTCAGGATCTGCCGATACGACCTTTATATAAACCCGCAGCAGTGCTAATTTGCGCACCTCGTAATAGAGACCCGAGAATTCGGGATTACTGCTTTTGCGCTCTTCTACCTGGAAGCGTGACGGTGAGACGGGGCATGAAATTTGTCGACGTGTAGGGGACTTGACGAGGAACAAAGGACGATTACTATTGAGCCATTTTCAAGACCGTGAAAGAGAGCAATTTGTCGGAAGGATCGGAACAGATCCGCATCATGGTCAGATGCCTGCTCAACTCAGTATGTTGTCGCGATGAGGCTTTTAAAAAGGATAAAATAATGTACGAAGTAAGGTATTAATACATGGACCACGGTTCATGCAGGATCATGACTGCGCATTCTCATGCGACTCACCCTAGCGGGACGTCATTATCGATATTGAAGGGTCCTTGCGTTGTTTCAGATGAGTGGATGGGCTGCTGTTGGAGTTGGGCAGTGAAGAGTGCTCGTGTTTATTAATGGAGACGGCAGATGTATAATACAGATACAGGCAAGAATTTCGCTGTTCAATCGGCGATTCCCCCATTGTATGTAATATGTGCTAGGAGGCCAAATATTACTGTACTGCCGATTGCCGACATTATACGTAAATAGACTCAAGTGGATACGGCATGCTGTCTATACGCAGGAAATGTAACGACAACGGAAGCTTCAAGCATAACGATAACGAAAAGTGTCAATCGGATACACCGAGCATGTCACCCCAGACCCTGATCCTGACGAACAGTGCCCGTACAAAGACAGGACTTGGCTTGGCACGTTTGCGGCATTACTATTGCTCCAATCCTCCCATTGCCCAATTCCCCAGAGTCCAGAGTCAAAGCGAAGCGTTGCTGCCAATTGGATCTTGGCGAATATACGAAAAGAGGGCCAAGAATGATTCTCACAGCACATCATACGAGCAACACCAATGGCATGACGCGGAGCCCGGAAATCTGAAGCCCCCAATTAGCACTGTAATTAGCGACTCACCTTTTTTTTGAGAAGCGAATGTGCCAAACCGTCCGTTAGCATCATGGCGAATTGCGCCTCACCACAAGCCACGACTCAGCTTGGGATGAACTGGACCAGATGAGAAGGGCCACCGCTGGCGGCAAATTGTCACCATAACCACCACTAGCACCGTCTACTATTTGTATTGCACAGGGCTATAACTTGCGGCTGGACATTCTGGAATCTGTCAACCGCCTCCGCCGCTGGCCGCGACCCGCTTGGGAGCCCAATAGGTCAGCCGGCGGTTGAGTCGGCGGTTGCGTCGACGTCGCGATGTGACCATCTGATGTGTCATGGGCTGGGATTTATCTCGTCATTCCTTCTTCTTCACGCTTTGACCTGCCAGCGGGCCGCCGGGCTAGGCTGGGGGCACTCCCAACGCTGACAATGAATTGTAAATATGCAAGTCCGGTTATTCGCCATGCTGAAGTTCGCTGGAGGGGGCTGAAAAGCGGTCGCGGAATGTGGCTTTTATCGGACACGAACACACCCACAAGCCAAAAAAAAAACCCAAAAAAATTGACTTAATACCGGGAGACACACCCATTGGGAGAGAGGGAAAAAGTGATCGGCGCCGCCCGCAGATGCAGTCATTTCCACGGACAATTTCCACTTTTAGTGTCCTTCTTCTGGGCGTATCGCCTGACGATCCCGGAGAATAAAAAGGAAAGGAAAAACAGCCTTAGCGAGCTACTGTACCCAAGAAGGCATCACATACCATACCCAAGAGAAAGGAACAACGGCGCAAGGGGAAGACATCGTGGCACAAGACACAAAAAAGAATTTACGAAACTAGACATTTCAGAAAGGAGGGAAGAATAAACAAAAAATTCTAGTCTTGGCCCCTCCCCAGCTATCAGGTTCAGTTAAGCCAAGTGTCCCCCACTGCTTGCTCCATTGCTCCAATGTTCCAGACTATTTGGCATCGATCCGCTCAATCCTTCTTCACTAATCGACGATTGACGCATGTCATGTCATGTCATCATGCCCTGCCCTGCCTGCTCCATCCCTCCCACTTGGGTCGCCCAAACGACGACGTGGTGTACTTTTTCGCGCGCCCCGTCTCTGCGGCTAGTTACATTGGGCACCTCTTATTTGGCATGATCTTCCTCGCGAAGCCGATCGTCCAGTTTCAGGTCGCCGGGGCAATTGGGCCTTCCCATCTAAATGGCCTAGCACACGCGTTATGAATTGTGGCGTAGTCGAGCTGAGTCCTTGTCGTCAGGGGTTCTTGCTGCATGGTCGGCAAGACACAGAGTTGAGCCAAGACCGAACCTGTCGGCAAGGACGGCTTTGGGACAATGGCAGCTCGGGCTAGGTGCTTTTTGGGAAGAAGAAACAATGGACAACTCAGCCTCGCTAATCAATATTCGGGATGGTTGGCGTCCTCACAGCCTGTCAGTTAGGTCAGGGGTGGTGAGGGAGGTGACCGATTTTGTCATGACCGGCATCCAGACTTATTCAGACGACGTGGGAACCCGGACTCTGCTGTTCATGGCGGGCTGCGGCTGCCGTTCCAACTCTTCCGGGAGGTTTGACTAAACAGGGCAGGGAGTTGCAAGAAGGCATTAAAAATAGTCCCCTCCCGGCTATCGTTGCCGTTATAATGCCCGGACAGCCCAGTCGTATAGCCTGCCTTTGCCTTTTTGGACAGTTTCCTGGTTCCAACCAGTCTCATGTGCTCTACCGTGTAAAACGATCATTGTCAAACATTTTGATCATTTTCAACATGAAGACTGCTGCTCAATTTCTCCTGGTGACCGCTGCTGGTCTTGCCCAGTCGGCTGTTATCGATCCTCGGGCAACTCAAATTAAGGAGCATTACAGAGAAGGCTCTACTTTCGCCAAGCTATTTGCTGCCGCCCCTATCGGTAATGCAATCACTCGTGCTGGATGGAAGGTTACCTGCGACAGTTTCGAGCCCGGCAATGAATGTGTAAAGGCCATTGACGGAAACAATGCTTCTTTCTGGCACACCGCATACGACAATGCAAACCTGCCGCATCAGATTGTCGTCGACCTCGGAGTGACCAAGAACGTGAATGGTATGTCCGCACTCCCACGACAGGACGACAACAACCATGGATGGATTACCGGGCACGAGGTTGCCGTGAGCACCGACAACAAGAATTGGGAAATTGTTGCCTCTGGAACCTGGTACGGTGGTGACGGAACTGCGAAATTCGCCAATTTTGAGACAAGATCGATCCGATATTTGCGACTTCGAGCCACCGCCGAAGCCTACGGAAACCAATGGACCAGTCTTTCGGAGTTGAACATCTACGAAGCCAGAAGCGGTCCAACGGCATTCAACCGTAACGGCAAATGGGGACCAACAATCGACTTTCCCACTGTCCCAGTTGCGGCTGTCGTCGATCCTTTCTCGGGCAAAGTCCTCGTCTGGTCATCGTACACCTACGACAACTATCTCGGATCATCGCAAGACCGAGTCTTTACTTCCTTGTGGGATCCCGCTACCAACGCTGTCGTACCAAAGGTTGTCGATAACACCAACCACGACATGTTCTGCCCCGGCATCTCCATTGATGGAACTGGCAAGATGATTGTCACCGGCGGCAACTCGGCTACAAAGACCACTCTCTACGACTTCCAGGGCCAGACCTGGATTCCCGGCCCTGACATGAACGTGGCTCGCGGCTACCAGTCATCTGCTACCCTGTCCGATGGCCGTGTCTTCACCATTGGTTGCTGTTGGTCAGGAGGCTGGTTCGAAAAGAACGGCGAAGTATACGACCCCAAGACCAAGAAATGGACCTCATTGAGCGGTGCTGCGGCGAAGCCCATGCTCACCAACGACGCTCAAGGAATCTATCGTGCTGATAACCACGGCTGGCTCTTCGGCTGGAAGAACGGCAGTGTGTTCCAAGCTGGACCCAGCACGGCCATGAACTGGTACACCACTTCTGGAAACGGAGGCGTCACCCCGGCTGGTCAGCGAAAGTCAAACCGCGGCACTGACCCCGATTCCATGAACGGCAATGCCGTCATGTACGATGCCACCAAGGGCAAGATTTTGTCTTTCGGTGGCTCGCCGTCTTACCAAGACAGCAGTGCCACTGCCAACGCACACCTCATCACCATTGGAAACGTTGGTGCTCAGGCCCAGGTTCAATATGCCAGCAATGGCATGTGGAGCCCGCGAGCTTTCCACTCCTCTGTCGTTCTTCCTGACGGCAAGACGTTCATTACCGGCGGACAGAGCTACGCCATTACCTTCTCCGACGACACCCCCCAACTTACACCCGAGCTCTACGACCCAGCCGCCGACACATTCTACCAACAACAACCCAATTCAATCATTCGCGTCTACCACAGCGTAGCTCTCCTTCTCCCCGACGGGCGTGTTTTCAACGGTGGTGGCGGTCTCTGCGGCGACTGCAACACCAACCACTTTGATGCCCAAGTCTTTACACCTCAATATCTCCTTACAAGCACCGGCCAGCCTGCCACGAGGCCCGTCCTCAAATCTGCCACACAGTCAGGTCGCAGAATCACAATCTCCACCGATTCAGCCGTGACGAGCGCGTCACTCATCCGTTTCGGAACGGCCACACACACCGTCAACACGGATCAGAGACGTATCCCTCTCACGCTGAACAGAGGGGGCACGAATCAGTACACCACTGATGTGCCTTCTGACACTGGTGTCGTGCTGCCTGGGTACTACATGTTATTCGTCATGAACTCGAATGGTGTCCCCAGTATATCCAAAACTGTTAAATTTTTAATTTAGTCTTTAATTCATAATACCGGCGTGCTCTTTTTTTTCTTTTTTTCTGGTCTCTACCACATGGCAGATTGGGTATATTTAGCACTTCTAGTAAATAGTTGCATAGCACTCCGGCTTCCCCACAAACGGGCTGAACTTTGATACAATACGATGAACCTTAAATGGGATATTCTCCGAATCACTGTACGAATGTGAAAGCATGAAGTCAGGTGTTTACCGTCTCCAAAAAATTAAAGCACGAATAGCGCCCGTGCTGGAAGACACAGCCCGGCAAGCGACCTATGTGTATTACGCACAATGATTCTCGGCGCGAAGCATATGCTTGGCATAAAAACCACATTTGTCGGTTTAAGTCCCAGCTTCTGACCTAGAGCTAGTTGACTTTCTCGCCCAGTAGCCTGCTAGGCCAGATACGTGGTAACTCGGGATCAAATGTTATGTACACAGAAAGTAAATCGGACCGTCATATCCAAGCTGGCTGCGTCGTATGACCACAAAGCCGCAAACCTTGACTCATCCACTCACGATACGCATATCGAAGATGAAGGCGCCCGTTCATCATTTCTTGGTCGCACCATTGAATGCCAGCAAATTGACCGTTCCCTTCCTTTGATCCCTAATCGCATTCGGCGTAGCCATCTTCCTCATCTCTTGACACAACCACGGGCCAGCGCGCCGGCGACGAACACCAGCAAGATATGCCCCCAGCTCAGCAATATGCGGAGAAGCCATCGACGTTCCTGTCATGGTGCCCTTAATCTTGTCAGCCTTATTGTTTTATAAAAAGAATTATGTCGAGAACAACTCACAACACAACCATTAGGCAACGTAGATTGGATATTCACACCAGGAGCTAGAATCTTCAACGGAGAACCCCAGTTCGACATGGCATATCGCGTATCAGCCGACGATGTCCCGTCAACAGTACAGACAGAGCGCTCCGAAGCCGGGGTAACACGCCTCGCATCTCTGTTATCATTTCCTGCAGCCACGGCGACGAAGTACCCGGCCTTGACGAGTCTAGCAGCGGCTTCGTTGCCGGTTCTAAAGTATGGGCCCCCTAGAGACATATTGACCACGACGCCATTCGGACACTTTCGTCGTCGAACGTCTCCGCGGACGAAATCCATGCCAGCAATAATGGCGGACCAGTCGCCTTTGCCGTCGCGGCGGAGGACCTTGACACCGTATATAGTAGCGCTTTTAGCGACACCGTAGGTGCGACTGCCAACTGTGCCGGCGACGTGGGTGCCGTGGCCGTTGTCGTCGACTCGGGAGCCTTTGACGTAGGATATGATCTGGGAAGCTCGGCCTTGGAATTCCTTGTACTCTTTTAGTTTTGTAATAGGGGGTCGGGGTTAAGAAGTATTGCTCACTGGATGACGCGCATCGATGCCAGAGTCGATCACGTATACGCAGACGCCTCGGCCACCGCTATTATCGTAGACATATTGTCGAGACCCCTTTCGTCGATGGTATATACGGGCTAGACCCCATGGCGCGTTGCCCTGTCTGACGATAGCAGCGGCGGCAGGCTCTTCTTCGGGCTCAGTGTAGTTTCCCTGCCAGAATGTTAATCATTGAAAGCGGTATACCGGGTTGGTAGTCTAATCTGACAATGCCAGCTTCCTGGTCGGGCTCGACATAATCTACCTGATCGAACGTGAGTAATTATATGGCGAATACAGGGTGGACGATGTCTGACTTTGCCATCTGCTGAAGCGCCCTGGTCAGGCTCAATATATTCTACCTGTTCAGACGTCAGTTATCGTACTTGAAAGTCACAGTGGGACACGGGGTAAAAAGGACAGACATCGGGATGCTCGCGAAGAGCCTTCAGACCAACATCGTCAAGCTTGGTGGCAAAACCTCTGAAGAGATGCTCATATACGTGCTCGGCCTCGGTGCCTAAGCTCTTCGTGACATCACTTAGTGCCGAAGGGCCAGTGTTGTCTTTCAATTTGACGATGTATTTGCCTGGAACGAGGGTTGCGTCTTCGCTAGGAGCAATCAGCGGCGCAGGTTCTTCCCGCTTGGCTGGGATGGCGGCCGCGAAGGCGAGAAATGGCAGGACAAGAGGAAAATGCATTGCGATAATGAGCAAGTCTTGGTATGATTGAAAATATGCTGAATGCTGTCTGTCGAATACTGGAACATGAGGTTCTTAGGGGTTCTATTTGTATTAATGTCGTTTCGTCTAGAATGCTTGATCTCAATGTGAAAAACGTTGCAGTCGTATCAGGTCACTCTATTCGGGACTAGATACTCGAGTTGTGTCCTTGTGCCAGCTGAAGCGGACGTCCTGAGACCTGCAGACACGTCCTGCACGACATACTATGGCAAGTTAGTGATAAAATCTCGAGGACGGCGGTTTGCGAGATGCATGTGAAATAGAAGGTACCTGGGGAGAGTGCGGAGCAAGGACCAACTGCGCCCATGGTTCCGACAAGTCTTCGGGCCGGCATCTTTGGAGACTAAATGTATCTGCAGTGCCAGATACTTGGTACTGAGGGCTTGAGATATATAATGACCTTTCAACAATCCTTCCCATCTAGCAGAGAAGGGTCGCGGTTGAAATGAGTGAACGTTGGTTCGGATATAATTGTGCGTACTGAAGGGTTTGTCTAGCAAGACTGCATATGGTGTCAAGTTCATTGGGAATTTGTTCCCCAGCTGTTATAGTGAGCAAAGAATACGCAGATGCGCGGGATCGAAATTGCTGCCGTGTCCTCGCTTATTTTTGATGGTCGTGCCAGCTTCTTCACTATCCGATTCAATGTACATACAATAAGGAAGACCGTTCGATGTCAAATAGCCTGCTGAAACCGTGTATGCAATCAAGAACACAGTGATCTGAGGTACCATTATACACCCACTGTCTTTACACCGACATACATCTCAGACGGACGCAATAAACCAAGTTAGGATCCTGGGCGAGACATCCCTCTTTCTGTATCTTTGACTGAATAGAAAACATCAAGTTGCCTGTGAGTTGCTACCAGGGACAGCACGTCGCACCTTGAACATGCTGTAGGAAAGCCTTAACCAGCGGCCATCGATGTTGCCGGACCCCACGAGTCCAAACTACCGAGACATGACCGTTTTGTGTAGCGCTGATAAAAAAGGGCCTAATTGGGCGCAAAACATCCGTTGCGGACTGAGTTGCTCCAACTTCTGTGACGAGAGTTTCATAGAGCTCTGTTCTGACGACAAAAGACTTGTTAGTCTACGTACACCGCCTTCCTCTACCGACATACTCACGACTTTCAAATTCCTGTTGAAAGCTGGAGTTAATGATACATGCGGACTTCGACCACTAGCTAATTGTGAAATCGTGTCAGCTGTCAATTTGGTACACCTGCAGCGGATATCCAAGCCGCAGCTTCCCAGCTGAAAGCGCCAACTGTTGTGACACCAATAATCTTACTCATTTCACCATATGCCCCAAAACACTAGTAAGGCTTTGATGCATGAGATTTAATCCGTTGAAAATGCTTGCCCTACTGACTTGGACCCAAAAAAGATCTTTGCATGTTCCGGAAACCGAAAATGGCTGGCAACGGCCAAAACAATCTGATGAATCCTTGTCCGAGCGATGCAAACGACATGTCACGGACCGACAACGACTAAGGCATGTCGGAACGAGATCATACTGCCTGTATCATGCAGAACTTAGCACCGCGTCATTATAACGGTTTCCCAATTCGGCCTCGCTCTACTCCCGAAGTTCCTCAATTACAGACTCCCCAGAAGACCTATCGCCTGTAACCCACTTCCACTTCTCATGCAGCCTGATCCTCCCATCTCCTAACAACTCGGGCGTCGAGAAACATTTCCCGGCCATCAATTCCCCTTCGGTATTGATGTGATGATATCGCATCTCGAGACAGTTGTCCTCCGTCACGCGTGCGATGATGGATCCTCTGACGATGGATCCCCCCGGATATTCTGCCCACACAATGTTGTCTTTCTGGTGGTAGTGGAATTTGGTAGCGGGTGAGACCTCGCCATTCGACGTGTTGGACGTCGATACGAATACTTTGTTGTCGTACATGTCTTATTGGAGAGGAGTGGAGTCCGGATGGCGGACACCTTGATGAAATTTGGAACCCCGGTGTAGGATTGTTATAGGTACTGTACTGAGTTTGTGAACTTAGTATTGCCTTGCTATAAAGACAATGAGTTTGATAAGTCAGGGTTTTATTGTTGATGCTATTCGAAACGATATAGAAGGATATGCCCCTTCAAGACACAGCTTGTAGCGTTATGTCGTTGCCTCCGATTTCGCACGCTGCGCCAACTAGCCCGTCAACAACCGCCTGTAACCTCAACATTCCCACTACAGTGTGATGCGAGACCACGGCCAGATTCATGTCTTCAATCTATTATTTTTTTTTCTTGAATTTATATCATGACCTAGACAGAGCTGATTGTCTCTGGTGAATGCGTGCACTAATACACGGGGAGTATATAGGGAGTATATACTTCTTGTTCCGTCACGAGAGGCTGAGCCATTCAACAGGAGGCCCTGGTGATGAATCAGACAAAAGACACGAGGAGCGACATGCTGGAAGGGATCGGATCGGATTTTTGACCTTGAACATGACTCTACGTAATTTGGTATTTTTCTGTCCTAATAAAGGAGAGAACGAGAGTAGTAGAGCGTACCGTCCTCGCAGCTATTTAATTGGCTTCACTTATCCTTTTTCTCCCTTCCCCTTTTCCATCTATGTGAAAGTCATCGAGATGTGACATTCCAACACAGCCAATGAAAAAGCGCTCTAAGGCTTGCAGCGACCCATATACCGAGGGTACAAGCAGCAGTCTCTGACCGTGTGCTGCTTGCACAGCCAAGCCAGAAGACGCTCGAGACCAATACCATAACCACCATGAGGAGAGCTACCATACCTGTTCGACAGTGTTAGCTAGTACGTTCAGATTCGATTGATTGTTTGATGAACTTACTTGCGCTGGTCAAAGTACCAGTAGTAAGCCTCGGGATCGAGACCCTCTCGCTTGCAAGCGGCGAGAAGCTCGTCATATTCGTCTATTCTCATGGAGCCTCCAACAATTTCACCAACACCAGGCATGAGACAATCAACACTTTCGGTGACCCTGTTGTCCTCAGGATCCTTCTTCATGTAGAAAGCCTTGATGTGGGCAGGGAAGTGTGTCAGGAAAATAGGCTTGTTGATGATGTCCGTCATTCTTCGCTCGGCAGCTTCAGCAATATCATCGCCGAAGTTGTGGGGGTTGCCTTCTTCGTTGGGAATCTCGTGGTCGATAAGCCATTGGATCGCATCGGAGTACTTCATGCGCATGAAGGGTCGTTCGGGAATCTTGAATTCGGGGTTGAGGTTCTTGATATATCCCGCGATGATGGGATCAGCCATGGTGAGCTCAACGACACGGCAGATGAGGAACTCGAGGTGGTCAAGGAGATCGTTGAAGTCGATGAAATCAAGTTCAGCCTCGATGTGAGTGAACTCCGACAAGTGGCGGCGAGTCAAGGACTTCTCAGCACGGAACGACTTCTCGATGCAGTACACACTGCCCATAGACGGCAAGCAAGTCTCCAGATACAGCTGTGATGACTGGGTGAGGAAGGCGTCGGCACCATAGTAGTCAAACTTGAAAAGGGTGGCACCGCCTTCGACTTGGGTCTGCACGAAAGCAGGAGGGCTGACTTTTCGGATTCGGGCCTCATGGTAAGCCTGGTTGAAAGCAAACTCGAGAGCGTCACGCACAAGGAGGACGGACGAGGCATTTTCGCCGCGGAGTGTCAGGTGTCGCAGATCGAGCAGAGTGGCATGCTCAGCAGAAGCCTGAACTCTGTTTGTGATGGCATCATCTCCGCCAGCAGCTCTCCAATGCTTAGGAATCTTATAGAAATCGGCGTGCAGCTCGCGGTTGAGAGGGGCGCGGGCACCAGCGGGGACCTCACGCATCTCACCGAAGATCTCCATTGAGGTCTCGCGAGTCAGAGTCAGGGCTTCGTAGGTCTTGGCAAGCTTTCCAGAGATGACGACTTGCATGAAGCCATAACCGTCTCGCAAGGTGACGAAGAGCACATCTTTTTGCTTTCTCTCGCGATGCACGCGACCCAGGACGCGAACACGGGTTCCCTTGCTTTCGGCATCGTCCGTCTTGCGAAGCTTAATGTGGTCGCCGGTGTCGTCGAGCTTAATGGTGACGGGCTTGGGAAGACTGGTGTCCTCCAGCACAATCTTTTTCGCCTCCTCCAGGACCTTGTTACGCTTCTCCTCCTCGCCCTTGCGTCGTAGAGCGAGTTCCTGCTCGCGCGAAGCCTTCTTCTTTTGTTGTTCGTAGTAGTTGACGACCTTTTTCATGGCAGACTTGGCCGCGGGCTTCCATTCTTTGGCAGTTTCATCGTCGGCGCTGGCTGATTTTCTCGTCAGGTATTGGGCCTGAGCGGGGTGTTGGAGATAAGCAAATTGGAGGGTCTTGAAGGGCCCAGCTTCGGTACCCTGCTGGGTGGGCTCGTCCTTGCCGACGTCCTCGTCAATGTAGATTGTCGCCATTGTGAGATGACTTTGCTGTGAGGGAGAGATCTCGTGGTGCGAGGGAAAGGGTCAATTTAAGCCGAGCGAAGGGGTCCCTTTCTTTGAGTCACGGCTTGGGTCAGAGATTTGGGTGCCCGCCGATTGACTGATTCAATGTCTGGTGGGATGTGACTGGCTCCAGGGCCTTATCGGTTTCACCCCGCGGTGGCTGATAACGAGGAGCCAAATGTGGCGTTGAGGGGCAGTCGCCGCCACCATTTGTGGCTCGTGCCTCCTTCCTCACTGTGGTAGCTCAATCTTGATTTATTATGCATCAGCGAAGACTCACCTGCAGCTTAACAGGAGATGCAGCATGACGGCAGTCGGAACGCAGAACGCGATGATCAACGGCATCGATGATTTATTGCGACCCTTCGATCAAAAGCAATTGGCGATACAAATTGCTCTATTTCACAATATGTGTACCTCAACGATTTCTGTTCTCTTGATCGTAGATGGTATTAAAGCACGATCATGAGGCTGGTACGCGAGCCGCTCATGTCCAAATTACGTTGCCCAACTATCATCACGGGAAGAAGGATCCATGCCATTTACGCTACGTCATTACTGACTTTGCTCACTGAAGATTGATTGTTTCTAGCAGAAATGAGGCAACGCGGGCTGGTTTGTAGGGGTGTTGGCCAAATCAACTTCCGCCTTGCGACGACGCGTAAGACCCGGCAGCACCTTTCCGCCACCATGATTCCACTGAGGGAGCTCATTTGCGATCACCACCTGAGGGTTCTCTCCTCTGTTCAAGCGAGCAATGAGTGATGATCGTGCATTTCCACATCCAACATTGAAGGACCAGCTGACAAGTGCGCCATATTGATTTGCGTTCAGCGTGACGGGGTCAGCAGTGGCACGGTAGATGCAATTTTGCGCGACCTGTTTCTCGTCAATGACCCGAATTTCATACCGCTTTTTGCTTTCTCATGAAGGGGAAACGCACTGCAAGATCGGAGGCAAGCAACCTCTTGCCATCGGCGACCGAAAGAGGCTTAGGATAAAGTACGTCGGGACATCCACGCGAGCGGCACAGATGCCCATATCCAATGGTTGGATTCCCCGTAGGGTCAATGTCTTGTGTATATCAGCACTCGAGTCCTCTTTTCGTGTCAATTCTCTCAAGCTTGCGCCGCACTCAACATACATTCGTTTGCACGGAAGCCCTCAAAGTTAGCCACAAGATCGACGGTTGCTTGGTTCACGGGCGGTCCACTGCATGCTTGAGCCGCAACGATGGCGCAGCTAATAAAGCCAAACTTGGAGAAATGCATGGCGAATTATGGGAAAAGGAATTCGATACGGTTTCTCTTATGTTTCGTAGAATTGCGGCTGTACTCTACACATTGAACGGGATGCAAACCTGCCGATCCCTGTTTGACTCTTTATAGTTCTGTTCTAAAAGCCGAGCGCAAACCAGTCGTAAGCGGACATCCAGAACACGCCGGCTAGAGTTACATCGGTTCCTGCGAAATGGTCCCCAACGCCGTCGTCGATTGGAGCTAACTCTCGATTGCTTACCGAATAGCGGACATGCAAGTTTTCTCCGCCGGGACATCAATGCCTACCAGAATTTGGTGAAACAACTGCAACCGGTGCATCGCCGAGCGGATTTGGGTAGGCCGTCGCGAAATATTCAAGGGTTGTGATATATGGAGGAAGTTACGAGTAGTTTTTTCGATATCGCGGAAATTTGATGAGAGAAGTCACATTTTGTTCCTGCAAAGTTGTTCCCTCGGAGAACTAATGTTGCGGTCCTAATCGTTGTCAAGACGAACAGATTAATGCAATTCTAGAGCAGAGAATATGCGTGGTTGGCCGAATCGAACTACAGCCCTCGCAGCACTCAATGCTGAGTACGTTCAAGATTCATGCTATTCCATCTGCGTCGTGTCGCCTCATTCTGCATCGACAAGCTATCCTTCTTCGCTTTACTAGCCGGTCAAAGGCCTTCAGCTCGAAATTGCATCACCCGATACGTGTTCCCATTCCACTGAGAAACAGCAAAGTCAAACTTGCTGAGGGTCGAACCCGGGAATATGAAGCCGCCATAAGGCGAGGCGACATAGTTGTCATGCTCACTTCCCAAATTAGGTGCAGGCAAGATGAGAACCTGCTCGCGCGCAGCAAAAAGGTTGTCAAGCGGACCGTTGAGAAGCATGTAGTGAATACCCAGCGGCTCCATGTTGAGCCATGTGAAAACCCACTTGCCATTGCCCATATTTCTCCAAGATATCTCGCCCCATCTGCGCGAGCGAGCGATTGTTGTTGGAGGATTTCCCCAGCCCCAGGCGCCGTTCTTGAAACCCCACGGTTGCCATGCTGCGGCGTTCTCGATGCTGCCGACCGGGACGCGATGCAGGAGGAGATCAGACACGCGATCACGATTGAAGACGGTCGCTAGACAGTACACGTAGCCGTCGTCTCCTACGTCACAGCTATTGATGTTTAGTTATTTTCTGAAAGAAGAGCACAGAAATAGTGCAAAGGACTCACGTCTTCTGCTGGAAATTGTAGTTATACATATTCCTGCCCAGAGGAAGAGGTATTTCCACGTCTGACCATTGTAATTACTCACCCAGAAGTCCGAGTGATGCTGGCTGAAGTCGTTCGATCAGTCTCACGTCTGCAATGAAGAAGTGAGGAAGGCGTACTGTCTTGTAAATGACACCTCGCATAAGGTTCATATATAGTTTCCCATTAGCAGCAAACACATCAGACGGAATAGCCGTAGTGCCACCATTATGGCCCTCAGGAACGAGCCCTACGGCCGATGATCCGCCAACGGCACCGTCAATCACCACTCGATCCAGATTGGTGCTCGAAGAGTAGAGCCCTACGGGAGCCCTCCAGTTGGCTCCTCCAACGCGATCGGCAAAAGTATCGCCGCATATAAAGATGAGTTTTCCATTTGGAGTTCGAGCCGGAATACCCAGATCTGTGTACCCTGCTTGAAATCGACCCGTGAGATTGGGACCCGTCAGATCTCTTACTTTGTAGATACTCCCAGTACGGCGATCCCAGCCAAGAACGCCACGATCTGGGCAATCTGCATAGTTGCTTCTCGTTACCAATTTCGTTTTAATTCGAATATAGGGTGGACAATAAAAGATTTTGACAATATTCATGTGTCTTGGTCGTAACTTTGTCAAGTTCATGCATACACTTCGTGAAGTGCCATTTATACAACAGTTCCCTGGCGGAGTCGTCCAAACTCCGTCCCCTCACCAATAGAGTGCAGCACTTGCTGGCATTCAGATCAATTCGCCATCCTTATTGGACTTTATTCTTGAGAGGGTTACCTCGGCTCTGGCACCTTGCCCCGAAAGGCAGTTGTTTATGCAAGTACTCGAACAGAGTGTGGCCACTGTTCCATTTTTGCTGGAATGCTCTTGATCTTCAGGCGGGCAATTCCCCTCTGGCCTTTAGTGCGGAAACAGTTGTGGATTCCGCGTCCACTGCACGGTAGCCCGAGCGCAAGTGTCATCAGACCCCTTAGAAAGTGTAAGTGACGTCGTATCGGGGAATGTCATGCCCCGATTGCTGACATGCTGACAACTATTTCTGGCATTGACTTAGACAAACCTTAACTTAGTGGAGCCTTGAATTTCAAGGACAACTGCTCCGGAGATACAAAATGAGTGGCAACTTTGGCAATTTATAAGACCAGCATGAACCTGGATAGGCATTTGCACATAGTATACCTACATTGAGAAACGTTACAGTACTCCAATTTCATGATGCTCGGAACGTCGCTATTTGTCGTCGCCCTACTACACGGTATCAACGTCGGCGCGACGCCGCTCGACATTGAATCTCGTGCAATTGGCGATGCGTGCCGTGTTGCAGCAGGCGCAGGAAGCTGCAAGTCTGTACCGAATTGTAAGAATCGCTTAGTTTAATTATGTGCAACGCAAAGGCTAACTCCCTGCTTGTCGTTCGTCAATGAAGGCAAGGGCATCTCTTACACGCAGAATTACTGCCCGAAGGACCCCTCAGATGTCATGTGCTGCGTAGAAAACAAGTGCAACGCAGGTGGAAAGGACGGCATGTGTCGAAGCAAAGCGCAGGGCTGCCCAGGCGGAAACTTTGCAACAGGAGGATCATGCCTGGGAGGTGGCGATGTCGCATGCTGCGTTCCCGACCCGAACTTGACGAAGACTGTTCCCCAAAAGATTCTCGCACAAGCCGAGACCGCTGCTGGTCTTCCATATGCCTGGGGTGGTGGAAGTTGTGTTGGTCCAACTCACGACAATCCGCCTTGGAAGTATGGCGAAATCGGGTTCGACTGCTCCGGGCTCGTGTGCTGGGCTGTTTGCAAAGTTACCGGCCGTGATCTATTCAAGGAGTGATTGCGAAACACCCACAGCATGTATTGCGCTGCCGAGTCCAAGTTAAAGTACAAGAAGTATCCTCTAGCTCAACGACAAGCTGGCGATGTTATCTTCTTTGGTGGCGCGTGCGACTGTGCCAAGAGCGGATCAATCCATCACGTCGGCCTGATGATGTAAGTTCCCATGAGCCTTGGAATTAATTCGTGGAAGCGGTTTTGCTAACCTGAACACCAGGGATTCTGGCGATCGGTTTTTCAACGCGCCAAATGATCAGATCAACAAGGTACTCGAGTCGTCTGTTTCCAAATTTGGCGAGAAACCATGTCCGTATGTCATTCGATTTACATAAATGTATTGATTCATTGACTGGCGGCGCTTTCAGCCAAGTTGATATAATTTTTTTTTTTATGTGAACTGGGTGACAGCCATAATGGTGCAAGACAATATGTACAAGCGCAGTAGCATCCCATCCGTCGATCCCGATATAGTATACTCAGTTAGAACGTTATCAGATGGTTCGATAGCCATGCTTCTCGCTGCTTGACGTAAAGATTAAGCTTCGCATTGCAATTGGATGCAGGTCCCAGTAGATTTCGGCTCTCCGGATTGGCAGGCTGCAAGAACTTAACTTGGCTGGCGCTGTGAGACAACAGCCTGGAAAATGCATGCTGTTATTGGCTTTCCGCAGATAGGCCAGGGCAGCCAGCCAGCCAGCCAGCGGGGCGGATGTGACACAGAATTACTTTAAATGGAGGAAGAACCCCTATTTCGGATGCCAAGCAATCGCTGAGACCATGTCTGCAGAGTTGCACTGCGGCACGGCGCGGCGATACGGAACTAGACATTGGCAGCAGCCGATCGCGGCTTGGCACGACATGAGGCACGACAACTGTCTCTCAAGCAAAAGAATATGCTACATGTCGGACTGGCGAGAGGTCAATATCATGGCTTATTCAGACTAAGCATCTGCCAATGCCTTTTTATTCTCATTTAAATTACAGACGAATCGTGCACAGCATGCCTGTCAGGGCGGCGAAATCGGACCGCTTTCGTCGTTGCAACTCGGAAATGATTGAGGTTTCCAGATGAAGCGCTTTTCCTGGACTAGTAATATTTGCAGCGCGGCAGTGAAAAGGTTCAATTGCTCACAAGACTGCTTTGCACTCATTGTGAGGGAGAGCACACAATGGACCAGGAACCACAACCACAATACTGTGTGGCCACTTACCACACCATGGGTGCGCCTTCACATCCGCTCCGGAAATGTATGCTGTGCCGAACATTCGTGTCTTTGGCGAGACTTTTTACGTCAGAAATATTTTACTCCTCGTGTCGAGATTCCTGTCCCGTGATGGTGCAGGGCTTCGCCCAAGAGTTCCGTCTCGCGGTCCGCGGCGCTACTCATGCCACAAGCAGCATCATCATGAGCCAAACGCCAGCAGCGTCCCAGAACGGTCCAGACCGAGTGATTTACCAAGACTGGAATCCCGCAGAATCAGCTCTCGTGGTTCTTTAAAATAGCACCGCCGCCCATTGACTGAGAAAAAAATTCGGTCATTGTCCAGCAGGTCCACGCCTGGCCATCCCCACTTCACCTATTTTCCGGCCAGGTGAGCCATTTCCCTGAATGAGGCTTAGAGAAAAGAGATAGTCTGGGACCGTAAACCGGCTGTACGGCAAAACGGCCTGTGAAAGTAAAGGCAGATCCAGCGGCAGATCAATCCGCCACGGTTTTGTGGCGCTCGAGACCGCAGTTGCGCGTGTATGCCGCCCATCATCCCATTAGCTAGATAATGGCGGCCGCACAAGAAGACGGCATGACGCAGACTCCTCCGTTTCAAATGTATTGGACTGTGTCTGCCAATTAGCATGCGTTGGATTCTCAAAATAATGGATGTTGTTCCTTCTTCATTCCCCGTGAGCTCATCAGCTCGTCGGTTATTCACGCTGTGGCTGTATAAAACCGTCAACAACCACACCGCACCCCTGCCTCGTTGACATGGCCGGCCGGAATACAAGGCAAGGCGGTTTCTGCCGATCAATTTCCCCGCTGCAAAAGACCTCTTGTTATTTGAGGGCCTCGAGGGACTTCTTGCTGCACCCATTGTCTCATTGACCTGCTTGTTTCTCACCGTGCCGTGCGAGAAAAACGTGGCAATTTGCGTAGCATCGCATCAAGCTTCAACGTTGCCCCTGCAGATTGTCTTCACTCTGCAAGTTTTCATTGGACACTTCCATTCCATTGTTCCAACAGAACCGAGCTTCTTCAGACCATTCTCTTGGCCGTGGCCAGTTTTGCTATTTTGTCTCGATCCCTAAGACCTACCAGCCATGCTGGTGTAATCGAAAAGGAAGGAGATCGTGATCTCCGCATCGCCTTTGATGATGCAGCACACCCCAGGGATAGAGCTGCAGAGCAGAACAGGCGCAGGGACTCTCGCTCCTTGTCTCGGCGCCGCTCGTTGAGTCGAGAACGCATTGCAACTTCTCCCTATTCCGGCATCCCTATTGAATATCGAACTCTGTCGATCCAAGTCGCGGAGTCTCGTAGGGTTGAAACAGAAACCTCTGCAGACATCAAGTCGAACAAAAAGGACGACGAAGACTACTTCTCGAACTTGACATTTCATCAGCTTCAACCCGACCAGCTATTTCAGCAGCTCAACGTTTCCAAAGATGACGGTCTTTCAGAAAGTGCTGCGGCCAATCGCCTGCAGCGAGATGGCCGCAATACACTACCTAAGCCAAAGATAAACTACATCAAGAAGATACTGCTGTATCTCTTTGGTGGATTCTGCTCAATTCTCTGGGTTGGTGTGATTATCTTCTTCATCTGCTGGAAACCCCTGAGCAACCCACCCTCGCCAACGAATCTTGCCCTCGCCATTATCGTCATTATCGTCATCCTTTTCCAAGCCGGTTTCTCTGCTTTCCAGGACTGGTCGACACAGAGGAATATGAAATCAATCACCGATCTTTTGCCCTCCGAAGCACTAGTCATGAGAGATGGACAGCTGAAAAAGATCCAAGCCAGCGAGCTCGTGAGCGGAGATATTGTACACCTTAAAATCGGTAACAAAGTACCAGCGGATCTGCGGCTCATCAGCCATTCTGGCGATATACGTTTCGACAGGGCTATTCTTACTGGCGAGGCGGACGAGATCGAAGGTGCTGTCGATGGCACTGATGACAACTTCCTGGAATCACGAAACATTGCCCTCATGGGAACACTCGTTGTCAACGGTAGCGGCGTGGGAGTTGTGATTCTCACTGGTCCTAGATCCGTCATGGGTCGCATTGCCAAAGCGACAGCTGCCACCGAAGAGCGCGCGACTCTAATTCAAAAGGAGATTTGGCGCTTTGTCTACATCATCGTAGTGCTTACGATCTGTCTGGCTCTTTTGATTCTTTTCACGTGGGTGGGATGGCTACGACGAGACCACTTCGCCTTCATGAATGTCGTGGCTATGCTTAACAACGTTATGAGCTGCGTTGTCGCTTTTATTCCAGAGGGAATGCCTGTTGCTGTTGCTTTGACCCTGATGCTGGTGGCGAAGAAGATGAAGGCTGTCGACATCCTACCGAAAGGCCTGTCCACCGTCGAAACTCTTGGTTGCGTCAATGTCATTTGCTCCGACAAAACTGGTACTTTAACGCAGAATCAGATGCACGTCAGTTCTGCATCCTTTATCGACGGAGATATCGAAGTCAACGAGTTCCACAGGAAGGCCAACAGCGAAAAGCCACCTCAAAACATTCAAAAGCTCCTCGAAGCAGCCTCATGCTGCAACGATGCCACATTTGATCCCACAACAATGAGTATGCCTATGGACAGTCGGGTTGTGCAAGGAAATGCTACCGATGCAGCCGTTCTGCGCTTCGCCGCGACTTCAAAAGGCAACGATTTCGGAACAGCGATCGTCCCTCGAGTTTACCAAATCGCATTCAATTCTAAGAACAAATGGATGCTTACTGTCCACCGAAAGGGTGCCGATGAGACCATGCCTTCGAACGAGTACCAGGTATTTGTGAAGGGAGCGCCGGACGTCCTGCTTCCCACTTGCACCAAGTATTGGTCAGAAAAGACAAACTCGGTCCAACCTATGGATGATGCTGCACGCGCCGCATTCAAGGCATACCAGGACAAACTTTCCAGAAATGCCGAGCGCGTGATTTTCCTTTGCGAGAAAACACATACTTCCACGACTGCTCTCGGCACCAATGCTTTCAGTGACGAAATTGCCTTGAAGGCCACTGAAAACTTGACGATTGTTGGAATCCTCGGAATCATTGACCCCGCTCGCCCCGAGACAGCTCACACTGTTGCTGAATGCCGACGCGCAGGAGCTCGTTTCTTCATGGTCACAGGTGACTATGGACTTACCGCCGCGGCGATTGCCCGCAACACTGGAATTTTCAGTGGCGAGGCAGACCCCGATACCGTAGAGACTATCAAGCAGTCCCCAGAGGCCTTTGCTAAGGAACTCGGAGAAGCATGCAAGAATGGTGAGCGACACAGTCTGCTGCTCGAGGGCAATGACTTGGCCTGTCTTTTACAGCCAGACTGGGATATTGTTTGCGAATATGGAGAAATCGTCTTCGCCCGAACCACACCCGAACAAAAGTTGCGCATCGTGGAAGAATTCAGGAAGCGTGACAATGTCGTTGCTGTCACAGGAGATGGTGTTAACGATGCCCCTGCCCTGCGAGCCGCTGATGTCGGAGTCGCCATCGTCACTGGTAGCGACGTAGCTATTGAGGCCGCGGACCTGGTGCTTCTCGACAGATTTGATTCGATTATCGAGGCAATTCGATGGGGTCGTCTTGTCTTCCAGAACTTACAGAAGGTCATTGCCTATTTGCTACCCGCTGGTTCTTGGTCCGAGATCTGTCCTGTCCTGGTCAACGTGTTCTTCGGTATACCACTGCCGCTGAGCTCATTCCTCATGATCATCATTTGCGTCTTCACCGATCTGTTCCTTTCCCTGTCTCTCATCATGGAGAAAGAAGAGTTTGATCTGCTGTCTCTTCCGCCTCGAAACCACAAGCGCGATCACCTGATCAACACGAAGATCTACATCCAAGCGTATCTGTTCACTGGCTTCATGGAGACTTGCACGGCCCACGCCATGTTCTTCCTGTACTACTGGCAAGCAGCTGGTATCCCCATTAGAGACCTCTTCTTCGCTTTCGAAAAGTATACGGATGGATTCTATGACTACACGCAAGACGAGCTGACCAACTTCAATGCGGTCGGACAGAGCGTGTACTTTGTCACACTTGTTATATTGCAATGGGGAAACATCTTGGCTGTGCGAAATCGCAGACTCAGCATCGTTCAGGCGGATCCGGTTACCGAGAAGAGGCGCAACCCATGGCTCATATTGAGCATGCTGATTTCTCTTTGCATTGCTATTTTCGTTACGGAAGTGCCTGGCATTCAGAGTCTTTTCGGCACCGCAAGCGTTCCTATCAGATTCTGGCTTATTCCTATACCCTTGGCCCTTGGTATTTTGTGCATGGATGAGATCAGAAAGTTGCTGGTTAGGCTGTTCCCTAACGGCCTTATTGCTAGGATTGCTTGGTGAAAAATGGGTTATAGAGGTCATAAAGCTATACATAGAGGGTTTGAATAAAGACTGATGATTTCCCCTCAAGCAACTTGTGTCATAGTATGGAATATGAGATACCAGTAATAGATCACTTATTAACGCAGTGGTTCATGTTATGCAGTAGTGCCACTATACTTGGACAAGGCTAGGGCACTAACTTCTGACGACCCCCCCGTCGAGGTGCATGCGGCATGGAGAGCAATAGAGGAGTCCTGACGTAACAGTTTCCATGTATACTACTTGTCAAGCATCCGTAATGCTGGAAATAACAATTGTTCACATTTTGCCAGACGAGTGCTGCAGCAGGAAACTTTCAACTCGAGTTTTGTTTCCTGTATTTCTCGACTCATAATTTGCAAGCATTAAATCTGTATTCGTATCTGCCGACTCCCCCCCTCATTGACATCGAACATCGACTTCACGATGCCCCCGCACTTGAACATTGACGCCCTCAGAGCCAAGTTCCCAGCACTCCAGGAAGGCCCAATCTTCCTCGACAATGCGGGCGGTAGTCAAATTCTCGGCGCAGCAGCCCAGGAGTAAGTCATTCCGTGGAACTGTTTCCCCGACCGCAATTTAATGACAGTATTGTGTCTCAGAATCGTGGACTACTTGATCAAGTCGAATGTCCAGCTCGGCGCATCCTACACAGTGAGCCAAAATTCGACTCGTCGCGTAGAAGAAGGTTTCGCTGCTGGCGCGCGGTACATCAACGCCTCTCCGGATGAAGTCGGTGAGTATTAAAGCGCGAAACCACGTCACCGACGCAAGCTAAGCCATCATCAGCATTTGGAGGTTCAATGACCCAGCTTTTGAAGAACCTAAGTCAGAGCTTCGACTTCCAAGAGGGTGATGAGGTAATCTTGTCCATGATCGACCATGAAGCGAATATAGCTCCGTGGGTAGACATGGCTAGTCGAAAAGGACTAGTGATCAAGTGGTGGAAACCAGAAGGCGAGACTCTGAGCCCAAAGCTCACTGTCGACAACTTGCAGCCGCTCTTGTCGGACAAGATGCGATTAGTGGCATTCACGCACTGCAGCAATATCTTTGGGACCATTCATGATGTCAAATCTATTACCGCTGCTGCCCACAAGTATCCCAATGTGCTCGTTTGCATCGACGGCGTTGCATACGCTCCTCATCGCCCGATCGACGTCAAGGACCTCGGGGTCGATATTTACTGCTTCTCCTGGTACAAGGTGTTTGGGCCACATATATCAATGCTATATGTAAGTAGCGATGCGCAGCAGCATGTTCGCCCGCAAGGACACTATTTCAACTCGACGAAGTCGCTGTCCGATAAAATTGGGTTCGCAGCTGCATCGTACGAATTGACTGCAGCAGTTCGCGCAGTCGTGGAACATCTCACGCAGCAAGGCTGGGATGGTGTGTTGCCCCAAGAGGAGACATTCCAGAAGAAGTTTCTGGACTACCTTAATGGCAAGGGGCGACGTCACGATCTAATGGCGAATAGTCGAGCGATCCGAGCCGCCGAGTGCCTACTATTAGTTTTAAAGTGAATGGCTGGCAATCTCGGCAAGTGGTGGAGGCCATTGAGGCTGAGACACAGCTGTGCTTCAGATGGGGAAGCTTCTACTCTCAGCGTTTGGTGAAGGATGTTTTGCATCTGGACCCTATTGATGGGATTGTCAGGGTGAGCATGGTTCACTACAACACTGGTAAGTGAAGCGCCGACTTTCCAGGATGATGACCCTGAAATTGACCATCTGCAGAGGTAGAAAGTTGTCACACTCACTGATGCAATGGAGAGAATCATTATTCGGCGCTAGATAAAAGCAGTTGGGGGGGGGGTTCACAATCAGGCATTAGGTTGCACGGCCAGTTCAATGATCTTCAGAGTCGCTGAAACTGGTGTTGAGCAGAGAAACCCATCTTTCGCCGGAGCGTTGCTCAGTAGTTCAAGATCACGCATACAAATGACTAGGCTGACTTGAGAGTGATGTGTGACGAACGCCTTGTGCACTGTATTCATGCATAGTAATTCTGAGACTCGGCAACGGCTTCGAGTCCGCTACAAGCCTATCACTAATTATGGAAGTCTCTTCGGTTGATTCGGAGTAAGCGGAACCACGGTCAAGAATAGATTGCAAGCCAAAATGACGGCGGCACACAACGAATCATCACACTGCTGCCGATAGCATTAGTTCCTGCAGACCTCAAAGCAGCTTCAAAAGTGCAGCCTGCCTGGTTGTTTTGATCGGCGCCTGAATAGCCACAATCTGGCAGGTCTAAAGACGCTTGAAAGGCCAACAAATGGGATGCTGTGAAAGCAATCGGGTTGCGACGCACTTTTGTCTTCACGGGACCCCACGACTATCTACTGGGTATCTTTGTAAACGGCCACCACAATGCGCTTGTTCGGCCAAAGATTAAATGACGGGGCCCAGGGCTGCAATTGGCAGGTCGTGTTCCCCGTGTGACGCTGATCGGCACTTGCATTGCCGAGAGAGCAACGGATTGTGGGGATGTTCGTGTTTCACTGTCGCAACTCTGCTTACTGTATCTTAATGCTTAATCAGGCTGATGCTGTGTTTGTAGCACACATGTATTTCACGATCAAGAAAGAAGGGGTCGATGAAATTCAATGCCGTCTGACAACTCAGATTCCAGTTTTGCTCCTCATCACCAAATTCAGCGTAAATGTATGATTGCGTCACGGGCCAAGTACTTTCCGATCTCCAAGCAAATCTGTGGCGGGGCAGTCTGTGCTGTGGTAGTTCTGTAGATCATCGCGCAGGGTATCACTCGGATGCCTGATCTGGAAGGTTACCCGGAGGAAGGTGGTAGATCGCCTCTTTAGTGTGAATTTGTTTGGAAGATGTCGTGCGCCGACGGCAGACTTGAAAAAGCCCATGCACCCCGAAGCAAACAGCTTTAGATGGAAAGGCCGCTGAACTCACTCTTGTAACACTTCCAAGCTCCGTCTACTTGAGCACATCCGCCACGAGCCCTTGAGCAACATTCGAAACAATGAAAGCCGTCACCATCGCCGCCGCCCTTTTAGGAACGGCTTCCGCCGTTGCCGTGAGATCAAAGCCTTTGTATGATGGCCACAAAGTCTTCCGTGTGCCAGTGACGGACGATGGCTCACACATTCAAGAGGTCATTGACAAACTTGGTCTCGTAACTTGGCAGCCACCGACTAGAAAGAGTGCCTTTGCAGACATCCAGGTTTCTGCAGCTCAGCTGGACGCCTTCAAGACTGCGATCAAGGGTCAGAAACTTATCACCATGCACGAAGACCTTGGAAAGTCCATCCAAGCCGAAGGCGCTTTCACAACCTATGCTGGTACGTAAGGCGAGGTGGTGACAGGGGATGAAGGGGACGCTCGACAGTGGTGCAGAGTCGCGTTTGAGAAATTGCCCCCGAATATTAATGGTCATCGCACAGCTGGATCTGCCAACAGCACCTGGTTCGAGTCTTATCACGACTACAGTGACCATGTCCAATGGTTGAACGACCTGGCTAGCCAGTACTCCAAGAACGCAAAGGTCGTCACTTCTGGAAACTCGCTGCAGGGCAACCCGATTACTGGTTTGCACATCTTCGGCAGCTCCGGTGGTGGAAAGAAGCCCGCTGTCGTTTTCCATGGCACCGTCCATGCTCGAGAATGGATTGCTTCCATGGTAAGTTATAGCTAAAAGGTTCAATTGGAAACCTCATTGCTGATTACGGCATAGGTCGTCGAGTACATGACGAACGAACTCATTTCCAAGTACGGTTCTGACAACGACATCACCGCCTTCGTTGACAAGTACGACTTCTACATGTTCCCAATTGTCAATGTTGATGGTAAGACACCATTTAGTGCCTTGAAGAAAGGCAAACACTCTAAATGAAAGAATGGCGCTCGTTGACACATTGACAGGTTTCAAGTACACACAGTCTGATGACAGAATGTGGCACAAGAACAGACAGACAACCTCTGGCAGCAGCTGTCTCGGCCACGACATCAACCGCAACTGGGCATACAAATGGGGCGGCCAGGGCGCTTCCTCAAACCCTTGCGCAGAGGACTTCCGAGGCTCAAGTGCTGCTGATGCGCCGGAGACGAAGGCGTTGGCAGGCTTCCTGCAGAACGTCAAAGACGCGCAAGGTCTGAAGCTCTACATCGACTACCACTCTTACTCGCAGCTTTTCATGACACGTAAGTGACCTCTTTTCAGCCTGAAAAATTGCCTCACCGTACTTAGTTCTGACAATTCGCAGCCTATGGATACTCTTGCAGCGCCGAGGCCCCAAACAACGACAAGCTGCAATCGCTCGCGAAGGGCGCCGTCGACGCCATCTACTCTGTCCACAACGTCGAGTTCCGATACGGCCCAATCTGCACCACAATCTACCAAGCCAGCGGAAGCAGCGTCGACTATGTCGCTGATGTCGTCAAGGGCGATTACACCTTCACCTCGGAGCTGAGAGACACTGGTGAGAACGGATTCGCCTTGCCACCCGACCAGATTCTTCCCAGCGGAGAAGAAGCCTTTGCCGGCGTCAAGTACCTCCTCCAAAACATGAAATAAGCATAAATCATACAATTTCTTTGTACATATTGTGCTCCAAGTGTGGTGGAGCACCTTTGTTGTATGAAACCTTATTGGGCGGGGCGGGTACCTGTACAGAAGCATCTTCCAAGTTTGCACATAGTGGGAAGATGGAGTAGCCGAGGACTATGAGACAATGATGAATAGAAAGTCACATTGATGATGCGACTATGACAGCGTGATTGAAGAAGAGTGCTATTATGCTAGCGTGTTGACGAAGTAGAAAACCTCTCGTTCAAGTAGAGCTCTCTTGGACGCTTGACTCGTATGTCTTCTCTGCAAGATCGTGGCTGTCACGTCTCGCCAGCGCTCTCCTCCTCATTCTACCGATGCTGGAGAGCTGATGAATATACCAGACTTCATCGTTTTAAAGAAACTCCGCCCTAGTCGGCGCTCCGATAGAACCAAGCGTGTGGATTCGAGTAGATCTTTCGACGCCCAGTACGGTGATACCACGGTTTCGTGAAACGCAAATATGTTCTTTCGAAGTATATTACAAAATACATATTAAGAATTAACAGGTTCGCTAATGAGGACATAAAAAATACTTGCGGTGAGCATACGGTGCTGATCTCTAAAACGGCTCTTAAACAAACATCCCCATCGCTGCGTCACTCAAGACTCATTGCTCCGGAATGTAGCATGGCGCGAATACGATGGCTCCGTAGCCTTGGTGTTTCATTCCTTGTAGCCCGTCATGATGTCCTCCAGGCTCTTGCCCGCGTTCAAGTCGTCGAGACAAGTCTTGGCTCTGTCAACGCTGATGAACAAAAACGCGACGTCCAGCATGACCTTGTCCACCTGGCCTGCTATTCCCCTCTTGCCTTCTTCACGGGCGATAGCCTTAGTCAGATCTTGAAGGACTTTCCACCCAGTAGACACCTCCTCTTGCATTGCCTTTGCCTTTTCAGCATCCAATGATTTGACTTCGCTTTCGCCCTTGGCCATCCTTGCCCGGCGCACAAAGGTTTGCGGGCTGCGGCGTCGCTGTACCTGCTTGAGGACTCCTTGCATACTGAACCCGATGGGACCGAGTACGGCCGAAATGGGCTTCAGCACCAATCCAGCCACGCCCATTCCAGTGCCCTTGAGGAGGCCGATTGCGCCTTCATTCTTGGCATCTCGGATGGGCAGACGCACGACGCCGGTGATACCATCGTAGATGCCCTACACGAATTCTCTGCGGGAAGCGACCAATCCTGAACGGATTCCACTCACCTTCGTTGGCCTTCGGACAGTGTCATCGCCATACAGCCTTGGGGCGTTGTGAAAGCCCTGAGCAAGAGCAACAAAGAAACTCGTCGGCGCCGTCGCAATGGCGAGCCCTGTCTTGGTGAAGCTCATCGAAATGTCGCAGCCGTATTGGTCCGGCCCAGGCACCACTGACATTTGGCGTGCCAAATCGTTGTCGTTCTTCTTCATCGCATTCTCTCCGTCCACCTGAATGTCTGGGGCATTCTTCTCAGCCTGGTTCTTTTTATTCTTGGACTTGATCTTGTGCTTGATCTTTCGCTTCGCTGTTTTGCCGATCCGGTATGGGGCGCTGCCGATGCCTCCAAAAACGTCCCTCACAGTGTTCTTCAACGATTCAGCAACGGCCGTGACCGGTTCGCCCGGTCCTTCAAAATCCAGCCATTCCGTATGCCGGAGGACTCGCAAATTCTTATAGGCCAGCTGCCCACTAGTGACGAGAATGTGGGCGGCAAGCGCAGAGAGCCTGACGTGTGTGCTTTTCACTTTCCACACTGCGACGTGCGACTGCAAGATCGCACAGCTCAAAGTAGGTGGGCCATACATCTTCATATGCTTCTGGAACGTCATGATGGTATTCTTCGCGCCATCGCCTTCCTTCGCGATCGACTCTGCGATTTTGCCGGCCGCGGATTTTGCTTCGTCTGTAAGAAGATACTTGATTCCCTCGGCTAATTTGTCCGATGTAAGGTGTTTGTAGGGGACTGGATCTGGTCCTGCTCCAGATTTGCCAATCATGCTGCCCCAGAAATACTGGTCGCCGAAGAAGGGTACAACCATGGTGGAGAGGGCGCACTTCAATCCTATCGCCGTCGTACCAGCACCACCGTGGTGAATACAGCCTTTAATTCGGGGGAAGAGCCAGTCGTGGGGGATATTGTCAAGCATGTAAATGTTGTCAGGCACATCATCGCGGCCAAATCCTCCCCAGCCCCTTGACACCAAGGCACGCACACCGGCCTTCTCAACGGCTTCAAATATCAATTCGGTGAACTTGTCAGCATCGTCGACGACGATTGATCCGAATCCGATATAGATGGGTGGCTCCCCGGCGTCCAAGAAGTCGACCAATGACTGCGGGGGGCTTGAATAACGAAGCTAGATCCAGAAAGACGAAACCAGACACGTCGATTTCCTCGCCCCAATCTTCAGGTTTCGGCACTAGACCGGGCGACCAAAGATAGGTAAATGGCACATGCATTCGGTAGGTAGCACATGGTGCCCAGTGTCGACACGGGATCTAGAGCAAGGGTCTTTACTCGGATATCGTTGATCAAATCACCCAGACCCTGCCAAATCATCATCTCAACGAGTGGATACGATATGAAGTTGGTGTAGCCTTGGTCGACATTTGTTTGCTTGATGCTCGCCAAAGGGTGCGGGAACGCTTTCGTAGGAGTATATGGGAATGTGAAAACCAGCTGGAGTGGAATACCAAGCGCTTCGGCGCAGCGAATATGTGCGAAGCTCGGTGGATTAGCAATAATGGCGTCAGCAATGAAGACGTCTTTCCCATCAATTGCCGACAGTTTCTGATTTGAGCTCTCATTCTCAGTGGCATGAATGCACGACCTCCAAAAGCCATCAAACATCTCAGCCATTGCAGATCGTCGCTTGCCGATTTCGCCAGCATTTACTGTCTCCAGTGTAGGAATCATGCCGGGGTTCTTGACCATGAATGCCATAAGCTCCGCAGGATCACCTCCGACAGAGAAGAATTCGAGACCAGAATCCTTCTCGACGAGTTCTCGAAAGACTGGATGGGTGGCAATTCTGACACGATGTCCAAACTCGTCCTTGAGATATTTGCCAATTCTCAGGAATGGCTGGACATCTCCTCGCGATCCGACAACCATGATGACGATATTCAGATGGGGCTGGGGTGTGGGTAGCGATGGTATCGTTCAAGCCGCATGTGTTTGGGCTCTTTTCAGTCGCATGCTATGCGCAACGGCTCCGAGGGCATTGGCAATGTATCCGGTATGTGCTGTTTCGTGGACCGTGATCCGTAGTCTGCCATCGCTTCTTGTTCTCCCGGTACTTTTGCAGTGCTTGTCCTTCATTAAAATCTTGCGCATCAGACCCTTTTTGGGCGTTTTAGCACTGCGCACGCTTTTTGCATCGGCTGCACTCTTGGTCGCGTCTCCGGGGCCATTTTCATCATCATGCAGCGTTTCCCCGTCTGATGATGAGCTATCCGACTCGTCTCCTTCGCCTGCCATATTGCCACCAAGTGGAATCCAAGCCCTGCTGGGGATCGACTCGGCACGCTCGCGGCCGGCAGAGTATGCTGTGGTTTGCCATCTCTCCAGGGCCGAGGGGCGACGCTGAAAAGAGCCGCGGTGTGAAGCAACAGGTGCAGATTGTTTTCTCAGCCTAGGATTGGTGGCGTTCGTTGACGGAATCTCGAGTTTGCCTGGGAACTGAGCCTCCGTGGTCGAAGCCGGCGCGTGGCCAGCGTTTTGTCGCGATGCCGAATCGACGTCATTGGGGTGCTCTGCCGAGGCCATCATGTGCGGTTTGCCACGCCTTTGGACGATAGATGTCGACTGGGTGCAATCAATCTCCGCTGCGTGTGAAGCTTTGCGCAGCGACCGAAAACTGGACGTGACTGCGGTGAATGGTCAAGAAGACGGCCGAGCAACTCTAGGAAGTTTGGGTTGTCACTCAAGCACCATGCAAACAAAAAAGATGTGCGAGTCTTTGTGTCGTCAGGAACTTGCCGCAACCGGACACCCCGACACGCGGTCTCAGTTGGTTGCGATGGGATCACCCGGCCAATTATACGAAAAATCACCGTCTCGGTGGCCAATGATGGATTTTGTGTCGAGAACGCTAGACAATGCCTGCGGCTTCATATAAATGCGAATTTCCTGCCATCATGGAGCGCCTTGAACGCGGCCGGCATTGTCATGCAGAGTGACATCGTGTGCTAGCTCCTGTGGAGCCCCACCAGACAGCACCTCGGCCCAATCGATGCCACTGGCTGGCCGTTTTAGTGCCCCTCCCACGGCTGACTCGGGGCCCAGCCATTGTAGCGCTTGAGGGCCCAGTTCCATTGAAGGATTGGCATTGGGATGCGGCTTCGATGATTAGAGGCACCAGACCAGACATGGAGAAATTTATCGAGCCCGTTCTTTCATTCCTTCAAGCCTCCAGGCCCAACCCACTACACGGAACGGTTATATCGGAATCCGGTGTCAAATGCTGCTCTTCACGATAGCAGCCTCGAACAATTCGGTGTTCGCGCGAGGCTTCTGTTCCTGCACTCGGTGCTTCCTTTACTGCTTGCGTGAAAGCATCTTGCTTTGTTCTATGAGAAAATGGTGGGTTTGTGCTATGAGCTTCCTCTCTCGGTTACATCTTGCGATGACTTCTTCCATCTGTACTCCTGGTCTATGCCCTTTCGCTCTTGGGCCGTATCGCACAGCTTCTCATTGCCACAGTCGCAAGTCGCACCATCCCGTAACCAGCGATATGTTATGCTCCAGCGATCCTCTCGCGGCCGGATCGTGCCATTGGGCAGTGTGTCGGTCTTTCTGGCTCTGATTCCGTGCGTCCAATGTAGCCTTGAGTCGCTGCTCATTTGTAACATGCTTCTTGGTGGCAAGTCCACGTCCACCCTCTCTCCAGACTCGCCATTGCGAAATTGCATCAAAACCGGTGATCCCAGTGATAATGAATAAAGCTGGTCGTAAGCGCTGTGCGTGTCGACATGTGGTGGTATACCAGCCCCAGGAGGATAGTACTGTACGCAGACCTGGTCAGGGTCGCGGCTCTCATAAGGCGGTAAAAGAGGTATTAACCAATCCGGAAAGGGTTTGAATGGAATGTCCTTATCGATGCCGAATGTCTTGTAGCTGAAAGTGTAGCCATAATGCAGAGACCTTCGTCCCGGCAGTGCGGGCCATTCGAGTTTGGAGAAGATGTCGAGAAGTTCGCTCTCAGATTGGGCTGCCAGGAAGTCGGTCTGCATAAACAGCCCTGAGGGCTCAATCTCGAGTTGTTGCATGTGGCTAGTGCCACTGACAAATCTACGAACTTGGTAATCCGATAACCGAGATCACATATTATCTATCACATCCGGTTGACAGCAAACTTCCTAGTCATGTCATTGAAATCCCTTCCAAAGTGCTGCTGCGCGCTGTCACGTGATCACACACTTTGCGTGCTGGCAAAGTCGCGTCGGCAGGATGGGAATCACTTAACACATGGCAATGTAATTCACTGGACATCCTTCAAATCCTCTTTCTGTCACTTGGTTCAGCTGTCTTTCATGTTGGGCAAGCCGCAAAACAAACATCATCATCTCTCCAAAGCCTTCTCATCAGCCTGATGCAGATCCTCATATTCAGCACGATCAAGGCAATCCGCCTCACGAGGTCACTGCACGAATGATAAGAATGAAGAACAACAGAAGAAACTGTGTATGCGCCGTCGATTCTGGTTGTCTGGTTCCAACAGCAAGCGCGATCAAACATACCCCTCACAAGCCGGTATGATGACGAAAGACTCGGATCAATGTTCTCCGGCCAGCCATAGTCCTGGAGACTGAAGCCCTAGTATCAAGACAGTAATTATGCTATATGTTGCGAAAGCTATGTCGCCTTCTACATTGTCGAGACAATTTCACTACACAACATCACGCCAACGAATGTAACGTGGCTACCATAGGCGCGGGGGTGCTTCTAAGCGTTATGCCTACTGAGCCCGGCTACCTACTAATGCGAGTATGTTTGGCGCTCTGTACGGCACCAAGTATTGTTTTCTATTTTGCATGGCGCATATTATAGAACATTATGCTCTTGAAGAACACTTGGTCCCAAGCTAGCCCCTGCAGCTGTCAACTCGCTGAGCCTTAGAGATCTGTTTTGCTGCCCAGACGGCATGTCATATCCATGCCAGTGCCACTGCGGCTGAAGCCATGCTTCAGCATCTGGTGCATCTTTGTCGCGCGCCTGCGAACTGTGCGCGAAGCCTCATTATAGTCATTAATGGAAGGTTACATCGAGTAGTCTGGCAGTTCCAATGCATCTATATCAATGAACCGCTTCTCACACCAAAACCAGGAGGTACCTAAAGCATTTCGAGATCCAATATCGCCCGAGCCAATTCTTCATTCTGGAGCATCTGTTGTCAGCTTTCTGTGGATAAAGGCTTATCATTCAACAGTTCCAACATAAGAGAAGAGAGAAAAAATGCTCCTTTCCAAGTTGTCCGTGGCTGCCACTGCCCTTCAGATTCATCTTGCTCTCGGCTCGTCATCTCTTTCAAGCAAGGAGATTGACATCATCGCGGGGCAACATGTGATTTACTCTTACAATTACACATTGCCGAAGCCTCCCCAAGAGCTGCTGGAACTCACCCGGGCAGGCTTGGTGGGCGGCGTGCTTCTCTACGACGTCCATGTAAATGACCATACACCGGCCGCGATGAAGGAGCTTCTCGACGCTTAACGCTTCGTCCCCCGCACGGCCTCTTCTCAAGAGGCTGACGGGAAAGTCCACCAACTTCCTCGTCATGACAAATCAGGAAGGGGGAACTATATTCAACGGAGTTCATGGGCATGCACCAAAGGAGACCGCTAAACAGATTGGTCAGTCGGCAAACCCAAAGCAGGCGGGGAGGAACGCTGGCCTGGGAGCAGCAAACAGCTTGAAGAAGTACAACTTCAACGTGAACCTGGCACCTGTTCTGGGCGTTTACCGAGAAGAGAAAAACTTCCTAGACTACAACGGTCGCTCGTATGGCAACACCTCGGAACAGGTGATTTGCGCTGTGTTGCCGTTCATCCAAGCTCAGAGATCAGAGAACATACTTATTTCCATCAAACATTTTCCGGGCCTGGGAGCTGCGAAGTTGGAGCAGAATACAGACTTGGCCCCAGTCACCCTCGATATTTCGCTTCGTGACCTGCAAACCATCGATACCGTCACATTCGCTGCAGCAATTAAGTCTGGGGTGGACATGGTCATGCCATCATGGGCAATCTATCCGGCTGTAGACAAAGTCCCCGCCGGTCTGAGTGAAATCTGGATGAAGAAGTGGCTAAGGGGTGTGACCATCACAGAAGCTATGGAAGCTGGCTCTATCCTGCCGTTTGGCGATGTGAAGGCTCGCGCAAAGCTAGCGTACAAGGCGGGGAACGATCTCATTCTCGCCAGCCAACTTAATCTGACTGAAGGTGTTGAAATTCAGACAACATTGGCTGCGGCGATAAGAAGTCATGAGATCGATCGTGCTGACCTGTTGGCTTCAACTCGAAGGATTGCCGCGCTGAAAAGCAGGACTTGGAACTAGGTTGTTAATCTTGCTTTACTGCTACCCTAGAATAAGTTTCGTGAATGAGATGCTCCTTTTGGGGGGTTTTGTTGAGTCTACATAACATGAGAGAACATTTTTACCACATGAAACCCAAAGCAACTAAGGAAATAAGGAATTCAAAATGGAAAGATTGTTCTTTTTCTTTGCGAGGTTGATCGAGGGGCATTGTTGCCATATTCCAAGCGCGACAATGGCAGCCGCGTTAAGTTGTTACAGGCTGAGTAGGCAAGTCTTTCTGCGACCGCCAACCACTGGTCAAACAATCGCGGATTAGACCTGATGGCATACATTATCAATGTGGCGCCATCGTCCTTGCCTCCATTCTTACCATAACCAATATTCTTGTTGATGGAGCACCTCCCATGCACAACAACTTATGACACGCAATGGCGGCTGTCGCCCCGCGTTGATAGATGCTTGGGTAATTATTCCACGTTATCACGAGCCAGTTTGTATCGCGCTATGTTGATACTTTCAATCCAGATGAATCAACCACTTCAACCATCGTTGCAACTTGGCACTTATGATTGTAGAACCAAACTGACAATCACATGCAATGCGTTTCACCTCTATGCTAGTCGTTTCATGATCCGAATATGCACACAACCTCGAGTGCATAATCGTACCCTGTACCATCGGCAGCCAGCAGCCTGGCCACAGCCCTATTGAAGCTTCCGAGGTCCTGGGCCAAGAGCAGTTCGTGGCATCCGAGAACCCCGATACTGCTTCAGGCATTGAGCAGCCTTGAGACCGCCCAAGAAGGATGGCTCATCGACGATGCCTGCATGCCGCGTCTCAAATTACGGTGGCGAGGCTTTTTCTGAAAGCAACAAAAAGTCCGCGTTTGCCCTTTCCATAATTCTGAATTTATGGATATGCGATCCACTTCATTTCCAGTCTCGATTCACTGTCATTGACCAGAGGGAGTCGAGTCGTGCGTAAGCTTGGATCAAAGAATAAGCATGTTGGCCAATTTATCGTACCCACCAAGCCAACAGGAGCTACACACGTTAGACAAATGGTACACTTCTGAGGTAGGCGGAGATAAAATCGCCTCCGGTGCTTGACAATGGGCCTGGACGGGCGTAGTCCAGTTAAAAGCTCCACCGAGCTGCATTATCAACCTACCTTTCTAAGCGAAGCGTCTCATCGTTGGTTCTTTTCCAAGCCCATCGCGGAACGGCCTCAATTTCTGGTCTGCAAGCCATAAGCGCCACTGAGCAGCCACTGCAGAAATAGACGGCTGATGGCATTTGTTGCGATGAGTGAAGGAACCAGGGTGACGTGATGCAGACCCTGCAAAATTTGGAGGCAACCCCTGTCGGCCGCGGCTGGATTAATGATTTGATAGTTCTTCACAGTACTGCTTCGTTTCTTTGGTTCGGTGGTGCGCCATGTTGTGTAGACTCAGTGGCTGCGTTTTCACCCTGGGCTAGGCCGTACACCAACACGTTACAGATATCATGGCCCAACCCAAACTTCACTGACCCTTGTTCTTCTAGAGGGCTTTGTCTTGTTCAAGACATCTCGGCTCTTGTTCAACATCATTTGATGCTTCTAGGAATCTGCTTTATGGCCGGTCATTTCTGAGCTTTGATCCTTCATTTGTCTGTCAGGGCAATGAGGCATCATTCGCTCATTTGAAGACCGCTTATACTTCACAACCATGGCACTCTATTCTGACCCTCCTCTAGCGAAACCTTTCAGCGATGCGAAACCTTCTCTGCTGGTCGCTTGGTGGATAACCATATTCTGCACTTGTCTTACGCTGTTGCGATTAGCAGGTCGATATATCCGAATCGAAAAGTTGTTTTTGGAGGACAAAATTGCAGCGTTGTCGCTGATTCCGCTGTATGTGCGCATCGCGTGCGTTCACATGGTGCTTCTATATGGCACCAATAATGTGCGATTCGAGGGCGCAGATATTACTGCCGAGGAGTTGAGTCGACGAGCAACGGCAAGTCGAGTTGTTCTGGCTGCGAGAATCTTCTATGCTGCGACGTAAGTTACTGTGGTTTGAACCCTTGTATAATCGTCCGTGTACTGATGTTGTCCGGCCACAGGCTGTGGACTCTCAAGTTCACCACCCTCGAGTTTATGAATCGCTTGGCTGGTGCTTCCATGAAGAAAATCTACCTGAGACTCATCATCTTCCTACGATACGCTCTCGGTGCGACGTTTCTTGCGGTTATTGTCAGCGACTTGGCGGAATGCCAGCCTTTCACGAAGTATTGGCAAGTTGTGCCAGATCCAGAACCGCAATGCCAACAAGGCTTCGCACAATTGCTCACAATGGGCACGTCAAGCGCAGTCATTGATACGATTTTGGTCATTTTTCCTGTGCCCATTGTCTTGTCTACACGGATTGCCACCAAGCGCAAAGTCTTACTCGTTCTTCTCTTCTGCTTCGGATTCCTGACGGTCGGAATCACTGCTTATCGACTCAACAGTATCATCCAACAGCAGGGAGACCAGGTCACAAGATCTATGTGGGCATCAGTAGAGCTGCTTGCTGCAACGACTGTCGCCAACCTAGTGGCCCTAGGCTCATTCCTCAGAGATAGCGGCGCGAAGAAGAGGTTTCGTCCTGGCTATGGAACGAGTGGAGCCACTTCTTCAAATCGCAGACAGGGCCAGACGTCAACCACGGGAGATTGGGAAGTAAGGAAAACAACTCAGCAAGACGGTCTCGAGAGTGATGACTGGGATTCGTACGGCAAGACGAACGATGGAGACGAGGCGATACGGAAGGGCCATGATCGCCAATCTCAGACTGTTGAAGTGAGAGGAGCCAGTCCGACTGACAGTCATGACTCGCTGATACACACAAGCAAGCGCTCCAAGGGTTCGGATGGCGTTGTGGGACTTACACATTCCTTTGCCCACCGAGTCCCGTCATTCCTGCTGGGATGAAGGGATTACAACATCGGGGTTAGAGTTGTGGGACGATCCACTAATGACATTATCCATTCGATAGAACAATTACTCGCGATGATAAATATAATATGATGATAGATAGCATCCAATTTATTCCCGTCACTGACTCTCTCACCATGTCTGCCATCGTGACTATTGGCCGCGTGGCGGTTCAAGCCCTCGCGCCATGCAACTTCTGCCGGAAGATTCGTCACGGGCACGGCGCCGCTCGCTTAATACGGCAGATGTCCTTGCTCGAATCAGGCTGGCAAGCCGCAATATTTGCGGATAATATTCCGTCGAAGGCAACGTTCCCGATGGCTTGCACCTCTCGATCGCCTCAGCTGGCGCTACCATGAACTGGCTCAATTACCAATGGGCTAACGAGCAGCTGTGGCTTGGTTTTGTTATCGATCCCTCACCCCCGGATTTCCTGCTGTCCTCGATGGCGAGTAGCCCCATTCAGGCCCACCGCGCAGGAGAAGTTCAATCGACAGGGAACAGATGCAGGGGCATAATCGACCCTTGGCTTGGTACCAGAATTTGTCTGGACATCTAGAATTAGCCTCGTACCCTCTCGCCATTGACGACGCAACATATCAGCGCGCGGCGTGGGCTGACCCTGACAGCCAAGCAGCCACCTACCTCAACTGGGTATAGGGCCCTGCAAGAAGCGTTATCGGCGTCGACTGAAAGAGTTCTAGAAAGCTCGCAACAGCAAGCCGTGCAGGTTCGCTGGCTGACTGGCCCCCTCAAGCCCCCTGTATTGCCTGTAGTGTTGGGCGTGAAACGTTTGCAAAATCATGCATAGGTCTTGCTCTTGATCAGGACTTTCATCGCGGTTGGTTGGGAGGGTGGGTGAGACCAAACTAGTGATTATCAATTTCGTGGCCCAGAGTCTCGTCAATCTATCCGTCTCAGGCTCAACTGCCCCCCAGGCCGACTATACGCCATATCTACGACCAGGCTGTTTTGTGTCGTAACGTCTGGGGGAAGCCTATTTCATTCATGTATCACCTGTAAATTACCCAGGTACCTGTACCTTTCGTGACCAACGCTTCACGACTACACTTTCGACTTTTTGAACGATCGAGCGATTGAACATCCCGACCTACAGTTGGCCAAGTATTAATTATGGCTGGCCACGGGCCAGAAAAGCCGAAGGCTATGAAGAATGGCATCGTTTATACCCGGGATTTCGAGGTGGTTGAAATGAGCGAACTGACTTCGGACAAATCGAGGAACTTGTTCACGACAACGACTTCGTACGCAGTGTCGTCAAAGCCACGTCAATCGTCGCAACAAAAGTCAGTGACACGTCGCTTGGTAGACAGCTTCAAGAGAGCTGAGTGTTCCATTGTCAGGCCATCATGGGTATCATATCAATGATGGCATGCCACAGCTGGCTCAGGTTGGAGAGCGCTTCTACGACTTGCGAGCTGCCAACTTCAGAACCGCCAACTCGGCTCTTGCGCGGGATCTCAAGGGGAGACACTTGCAGATGGTTGCTATAGGAGGCTCAGTTGGTGAGTCTGGCAGTGAAGTTGCAATACCTTGACAGAGGCCTAACGTGGAACTGCAGGTACTGGTCTATTCGTGACCTCAGGAACTGCCCTCTATGGCCGTGGACCGGCGAGCTTACTGCTCGCATATGTTCTTACTGGCCTATTCCAGTACTGTACTATGCAGAGCATGGGTGAGCTTGTCGTAACATTTCCCATCGCCGGCGCTTTTTCTGCGCTCTCGACGCGATTCCTTGATCCTTCGTGGGGATTCGCAATGGGTTGGAAGTATGTATCATCCCTTACTAGCCTCGACCTTGACGTATATCCCTCCCAAAATGGTCATACTAACCAACTGGTTATGACAGTTACGCATTTCAGTGGCTGTTTACTCTACCTCTGGAAATTATTGCTGGGGCTTTGACGATCCAATACTGGAACCAAGACATCAGCAAATCGGTCTTTGTGACCATATTCCTTCTTACCATTGTGGCTATTAATCTTTGCGGCATCAAAGGATACGGTGAAGCAGAATTCTTGTTCTCCACGGTCAAAGTGACGGCGATCGTTGGGTTTATGTGAGTATCCTTCTGGCTCCGTCACCCTGAAGCGCATCTCACTGACATGCGTGCAAGCCTGTTTGGAATTGTCGTGAACATTGGCGGAACACCTAATGGAGGCTACATCGGCGCCAAATATTGGCAAGATCCCGGCGCGACTAACCACGGCTTCAAAGGCTTTTGCAGTGGCTTAGCCTTGGCCTCTTTCTCATTCGGAGGTACAGAACTGGTCGGTATGGCGGCAGCAGAAACGGCAAACCCGCGCAAGTCGCTGCCCAGCGCGATAAAACAGGTCTTTTGGCGTATCGCAGTCTTTTACATTGTATCCCTGCTTGTGGTAGGACTGCTGGTCCCTTACAACACGGCCCGTCTCATTGGAGGCTCGAGTTCAGTCGATGCATCTGCCAGTCCATTCGTCATTGCAGTCGAAAGTGCTGGAACAACAATTCTGCCGAGCGTAATGAATGACGTCATTCTCATTTCGGTCCTGAGTGTTGGAAACTTCGGTATTCGGATCATCCAGAACCCTAGCCTCCTCATTGGCAGAGCAGTCGCATGCACCGAAGATCATGGCCTATGTCGACCGGAAGGGTCGGCCGCTGGTCGCGATCCTGTTCGCGTCTGCTCTAGGGCTCCTCGCTTATTTGGCCGACATCAAAGTTTACGATCAGATTTTCGAGTGGCTATTTGCCATCTGCGGTCTATCATGCATCTTTACCTGGGCCGGCATATGTCTTTGCCATATTCAATTCAGACGTGCTTGGGCTGCTGCAGGTAACAGCCTCAATCAACTACCGTTTCGATCCCAGGCCGGCGTTATCGGCTCATGGATCGGCCTCGTGGGAAATGGTCTCGTTTTGGCCTCGCAGGTTTGGATGGCTATATCGTCCCTTCAAATTGCAGATGGAACTGCCTCGTCATCTGCAACAGTGGCTAAGAATCTGCTACTCAACATCATGACAGTCCCCATCATACTCATGTTTTATATCGGCCACAAACTCTGGTTCAAGACGAAGATCGTTTCATTGCACGAGATGGATATTGACACAGGGCGCAGCTTTTCACGGTTGCACGATATGCATGCCGATGAGGAGGAGGTGCGACAAACCTGGCCGTTGTGGAAGAAGCTGTACCGTTCAATGTGTTGAGGTAAACTCGATAGACGATTGCAAGGCGGGGACCTTTTGTGTTCTCAATTTCTTCTCATTTACCGCGACTCTGGCGGCCAAGATCAAGCCCATTAAGTTATATAGGTATCCTAGTAATGTCTCAACCTGGTCATTTCGTCAGACAAATCCTGCATACTCAAGTTCCAGCTTCCCACCGGTAATGCGCACTGCGGCTCGGCCGGCCCGCCTTGAGCAGAGGAAAAAGCCCGGTGATAGTTCGACTGTTCGGTCGGTGACACAGTTCGGGCGTGCACCGATTGAATTAGTGAAGGTTATATGTGGTGAGGAAGACGATGCTGATGCCAACCTTATCCCACTAGTTCATTTCATAAGTCCGCAAAGTACATGATGATCCGCTAGGTCGAACCCCCACCCATTGATGTGAAAGCAGCAGTGAGGGGCAGCGTCTGTGATGTAACCCAAGTGCAGCGATGTCTGTCGATCACCAAGCTTGGTTATTTCCACGAAAAGAAGCCGTCGAGTGTAGAAAGCGAGTACAATCGGTATTCATCTGGTGTCCCCCACCTTTGCGTCACGGCCCAGACAGGTTCGCGTGGGAATGATAAATGTTCACCAGATACCGTGTTATTGCTTCTTTTCTGGATCACCAGCATCTATTGTGTCCTTAATGCTAGCAAGTTGCGTTGATCATCGGGCAATTAAATCATCAAAGGAAACTCTCGCTATCGCATCGTAGTCGTGATGCTTCTCGGGATCCTCTCACTACTCTTCCCCGCCTTTTCCGTCAGGTTTGTACGAGCAACCACCAACGACAGCAATTTCGATGTCTTGGATTACATCGACCCTTTGATTGGAACTTCAAATGGAGGTACACAAGTGGAACACACCGTTATGGCTTCTCTGAGTAATGATTATTTCCTGCTTACAACGCGTCTTTAGGCCATGTATTTCCAGGAGCCAGCCTGCCTTATGGTATGGCGAAGGCTGTTGCAGACGTGAACAAGGAGATACAGGGTGGATTCTCATCCAGTGACGGCGAAAGTGAGCACCAGAACCTATTGACGCGGTACTTAATAGTTCTCAACTGACATATCAGTCACCGGTTTCTCGCACATGCATGACAGTGGCACTGGAGGAGTAAGTATCAAGCTGTCCTGAGTGGACCTATACTGATCCGCGACACAGGGAGCTTCGTTGGGAAATTTTCCTCTATTCCCCCAAAGTGGATGCGAAGATGATATTATCAACAATTGCTACTTCCCTAAGACCACACGAGCATCGCAAAGAGTCAACGAAACAATCAAAGCTCGTCCGGGCTATTTCGCAGTGTCGCTGAATACTTCGATTCATACAGAGATGACGGTGACGAACCACACTGCCCTTTACAAATTCACTTTCCCAAGTGATGGCACGCCCACCAAGCGTAATGGCAATGGCAATGGCACACAGCACAAGATGCCGTATAGTCCGTTGATACTAGCTGACGTAACGGATTTGTCAGATTCTAGAAGCAATGGTAGCATTCAGGTCGACCATGAGACAGGACGAATAACCGGATTCGGAACATTCAGCCCATCCTTTGGAATTGGCACATACAATTCATACTTCTGCGCAGATTTCGAAGGTGGTAAAATTCGTGATACCGGCATTTTCATTAACAATCGCACAGGATCTGAGCCGAAATCTCTCACATTGCTGAACGACGGGAATGTGGTACCTGGGGGTGCTTGGGTGCAATTTCATCCACCAGATCAGAACCAGATCAAGGCGCGGGTAGGCTTGTCATTTATAAGCACCGAGCGAGCTTGCGGGAATGCAGAGAAGGAAATACCCGATTTTAATTTTGACAAAGTGAGAAGCATTGCAGAGAGTGCGTGGCGAAACAAATTGAAGGCTGTTAAAGTCGACAATACTGGCATCTCCAGCGCTTTGCAGCGAACATTTTGGAGTGGAATTTACCGAGCACTTATTTCTCCGCAAGACTACACAAGTATACCTCCCACAGTCCGCGAGAATCATGAATCACATACTAAGTCAACCCACAGACGAAAACCCTCTATGGAAGAGCGACGAGCCATACTTTGACTCCTATTACTGCATCTGGGACAGCTTCCGCAGTACCCACCCTTTGATTACATTGGTAGATCCGCATGCACAAGCATTGATAGTTCGGTCCTTGATTGACATCTACCGCCACGAAGGCAAGCTGCCAGATTGTCGCATGTCGCTGTGCAAAGGGTACACACAGGGAGGTAGCAATGCGGACAACTTGCTGGCAGATTCCTATGTAAAAGGACTAAAGGATGGTATCGATTGGGAAACCGGCTACGCGGCTATGATATCTGATGCTGAAGGTCAGTACTTGTCATCTCTATTTTGCGAAAGAAGAGCCTAGCCTGACAAGTCGTGCGTGAAAAAAAGTCGAGCCCCGGCTTTGGACGTTTGAGGGGCGTGGAGGTCTTCACAGCTGGAAAACAAAAGGATACATCCCAACCGATGACTTCGACCCGTACGGTGTGGGCATTTTCACGAGATCTATTTCACGCACAATCGAGTATTCTTACAACGACTTCTGTATCGCAGAGATGGCAAAGGCCATGAACAAGACGGACGACGCTGAGAAGTATTTGGCGAGATCGGGAAATTGGAAAAACATGTTTGACCCTACCTCGCGATCACGCTTAAACACCACCGGCAGCCAGAACAAAGCCGATCTTGTCGATAGTGGATTCCAGGGCTTTCTACAACCCAGATACTTGAACGGAACTTTTGGCTACCAAGATCCTGCAATCTGCACTGGCTTGTTTAACTTCACGTCATGCTACCTCAACGTCAATGGGCATGAGACTTACGAAGGTGGATCATGGCTTTACACCTTCTATGTTGCCCCACGACCAAGCCTCGCTCATCCCAGTATTAGGCGGACAATCAGAGTTTATTCGCCGGCTGGAGTTCTTGCATAACACGCCCGGACTGTTCTACGTTGGAAATGAGCAATCATATCTTCTCATCTATCTATTTCATTTTGTTGGTCGTCCAGGCCTATCCTCCCGCTATGCACACCGCTATATCCCCAGCGCATTCAACGACACTATTGGGGGCATTCCAGGTAATGATGATTCGGGAGCAATGGGCAGCTTTACGGCGTTAACAATGATGGGGCTTTATCCCATGAGCGGGCAGAATGTGTATCTGATCATTCCCCCATTCTTTGCGGAAGTGTCTCTGAAGAGTCCTGCAACTGGTGACATTGCCACGATCAGAAACATTAACTTTGATCAAGGATACAAAAATATCTATATCCAAAGCGCAAAGCTGAATAGCAAGCCGTATGATAAGTCATGGATTACGCATGAGTTTTTCACTGGAGGAGGACTTTTAGAGCTTACTCTCGGGCCGACTGAGAGTGGTTGGGGCTCTAAGGACGACAGCCTGCCACCTAGCGCGTCCACCCATTTTTGGAATTGAACTTGTCTATGGGACGCAAGACAGAGAAGTATGAGTCCTTCTGTTTTTGACTAATTTTTCGATCAATTCATTGAAAACTGACCGAAATAAGCGCGATCCGTAATTACATAATCTCTGACAGGTCATTGTCATGTATTTATAAAGGCAGTACTGACTACTGTATGCTAGTGCACGTCAAGTTCAAAGCGCGTAATCCTCAATCTCCACAGTCTTGCCTTCTTTGAGTGATCTCTTAATTGCTTCGCAAACAATGAGCGCGGCCAAACCCGATTGTACCGTGCAGTTCATGGTTTCGCAACCATTAATCACGTTGATGAAATGCTGCCACTGGCTATCGAAAGGCACAGCTTCGGTGATGGGAACTTTGTTTTCCGTCAACGTAGAATGCCACGACTTAGCTTTTCCATGATAGGACCAAAGAGTCATGTCTGGTACACTCAGACAACCGTCTGTCCCAAAAATGCGGTAAAGTCCCGTCCAGACTTTGGAATGAGCGGGTTCTCCCCAGTCCCGGACTCGAAATTGTATGGGGAGGGAGCAAAGTCGGAGAGAAGAAAGGTACCAACAACCCCGGATCTGAATTTCAATGTCATGGCTGCTCCTTCTTCAGCACGAAAGCCTCTCTGTGGTGCTACACACTCTGTGTGTACTCTTTCGATCGGCCCAAAGAGGTAATGAAGAATGTCAACTTCGTGGATCATGTTGATGAGGGCCACGCCCCCTGCATCGCCTCTCCTCCACTCAGCCGGCCCTTCAAAATAATCCAGCGGCTTGTGAAGTGCCCATATCCCATTTATGGCGAGAATTTTGCCAAGGTCTCCACGGATGACAACTTGTTTCGTCTCAATTATATATGGGTTGAAGCGTCGATGATGGCCTACCATCACTTTGCTTGATGTTGAGTCGGCGGCGACCATGAGCTCCCGACCACTTTCCACATCTGCGCTAATGGGTTTCTCAACCAGTACGTGAATGTTGTATGCCAGAAACTGTTTTGTAATGTTCACATGTGTGTGATTCGGCGTGCAGATGATAGCTATGTCAACTTTCCGAGGTGCGCTGCGTAGAAGCTCTTCCACAGACGAATAATGTGCGATGGCCAATTCGTCCGCTAACGCTTTCCCTTCAGGCGAGGGGTCAACAATCGCTTCCAGCTTTGTGTCTTCATTTGCGATCACCGTTCTAGCGTGACGAGGTCCGATAATTCCAGCGCCGACGACAGCAGTCCTGAGCGGGTGGTCTATCATCGTGATTTAGGGTCCGAGTGTCTGGAATAGCAGGCGATTGGGGTATAGAGGGCAAGACATGGATTTGGAACGACGTTTCCCTCAACGTCACTTCTTAGGGCGAAATGAAAGCATTTCTCAAGCATCATGGGGTTCATTTTATGGAATAGCCGTTGTTCCCGAAGATCGGATGGAGAAGCATGGCGGAACTTCGATCGCGGCTAAATCTTCTTCCCCACGGGGAATTGAGTTCGGCACCAAATTTACACGGACAGGCATTGATCCACTGCCAACTTCATCGTATCTCACCTGGTCTGCTCACTAGTTCACTATTTTACTCAGCGACAGGCGAATTGCTGGTTGAATTTGCCAATAGTATGATCACACTGTGGCTTGCCTTCTGCGAACAAGGTAAATTGTTAGTCTATGAAGGGCGGAGCCAACCCAAAATTGACTGACGATGAACGTGTCGCATTAGAAATTCCGTTTTCTCAAATAGCAGCAAGTAATGACAGAAAAATTGTTTCTCAAGCATAGCGAAGTGCTTTTCAAGGGAACAACTAATTCATGGCGCAGTGCTGTTTGATGACAAGACTGGTTGAGAGCTTTACGCACGACAGCACCCTACACACAGCCTTTAAGTCAAAGGAATTGCCTGAGGGAATGTAAACACATTTCCTGGATCCACAGCTTTCTTGATCCTTTTAAGCCGTTCCAAAGAATTCCCATAATATGCCTGTAGGGAGTTTGGCAAATCCCGTTCAATGTAGTTCTGATAGGCTTCCAGTGAGCCTCCAGAGCTATACGCCTGTTGCATGTCCCGCGCAAAGTCTGCACTCCATTTTAGACAATCACTGCAACTTGGCAAACCTGGTTGAGACTCAGAATCTCCCCATTCGGCGATGAACTCAATCCCATAGAGCACCCCGCGATGATTGTCAAAGGCGGCTGGTGAGTGTGGGCGGTCTATTTTGCCGCCCCATGTGTCAATGATGATGTAACTGGCTGAGGCGCCCTTTGCTGGCTTGGAAAGGTACTGGTAGATGACATCCTTCTCGCGCTTGGATAAAGGCTTCCGATAGACAAGTGACCGGCCGCGTGCGTATCTTGCATCGCCAGGAACAGGATTCTCGAGCGAGCCACCGTTAAGATATGCGAGTCTGGTTGCCTCCTCGAACCATGAAATCTCTTCGAATTTGACGGAACTAGAAGGCTTCGGTGCTTCACTCAGCATGCCTGCCACAGCCGCCCGAGCTTTATCTTTAGGGCCGAGATAAATTCCCGAGAAAGTTATTCCCGTCCGACTCATGTTCATGAGCGCCATAATATCATCAGTCGCTGTTTTGCCCCAGCTTCCATACGCGTCGATAACCTGTGAGTAATTGGATAACGGCTATTCGACGGTAACATGCGTGATTGTAGCTGGAGCTTTGTATGCATGGATCTTGAACTCTGTGACCAGACCAAACGAACCGCCTCCAGCACCTCTCAGAGCCCAGAAGAGATCTTCATTTGACGATTCGCTTACTGTTTTAATGGTACCTGCGGCATCTATAAGCGTCACGCTGACGATGTTATCCGTCAGGACACCGTACTTGCGAGCTGTAAGACCGATACCACCGCCGAGAGCATGCCCACCAATGCCAACAGTGGGACATGTGCCTACAAGTATGAGATACTCGCCAGCGTTCCACAGCTTCGCATAAATAGGACCAAGACGAAAGCCTCCGCCAATACTCGCGACTTGCGTTTGGTTGTCCAAAGCGAAGCCCTGCATAAGATTCAGATCAATGACCAGAACCTCGTCTTGTCCTCCGCTGCTATATCCCTCATAAGAATGGCCACCCGATCTCGGTGCGACTTTGATATTGTTAGCTACAGCGCACTTGATCGCAGCCGCTGCGTCAGCGTTACTAGCGGCGTGGTAGATAGCAGCTGGTTTGAAGTCGAAGGCATAGTTGAAGCCATATCGATCTTTGGCATACTTCTTCGTTGAAGGTTCCACAAGGTAGGATTTGGAAACGGACTGAATACTTTTTAGACAGGTGATAAAAGCCGTTTCTTGTAAGCTGGAGGCTGCATGAGTAACAGCGACTCCAGCTGCGACCATCCACAGCAATGGCAACATACTCTTACGGACAAAGAGGAAGAAAAATGAACACAAAATGACGAAGAAAAAAGACAAAAAGAAATAGAACAGAAGGAAAAGGGATGCAATGCCTCAGCATAATATTATAGGATATGTAAAATATGGCCAGAATGGGTTGGGCTATGTGGGGGTGCGCGATCCTGCTTTGGACACAAGTATCTGCGTCGATGCGACTCTAAGGTATTTATAGGAACTAGATGAACTATCATACTGCGCTAGTAAAGTTTCCGAATTCGGGGTTTCTGACTAAGTAAAAGTGTTTTTCCTGTCAATGGTAAATTGCTAGGCATTTTGGACGTAGAGGGATGACATCTGTTAAATCGTTCCTAACAGAGATGCTCTCAACACAACCTGTCAAGGTGCGTCAAAAGCACCACACCGACTAATTTTAATATGAAGGGAGAGAAAAATATTTCTTTCTCCAATCGCAGTAACTAGAAAACGAGAAGACAGCATTCACCCTTGTTGATCTCTATCAAGAATATTAGAGCCTGACTTTCCTAGGTGGGAATTTCCAACCCACCCTGTAACGTTGACTCAGCTGTCAACGTTCCCACCCTCATCCCTGAGCTTTTGCTGGAGATCGCTAGAGTGCTTCCTCAAGCGAGGTTATGACCTGAATTGACAAGCCCCTGACGATGAGCGACACTCCGAATGTTGACGTCCGAGACGTCGCGAGGGAGATGCTCGCTTGGGTCGGTCTGGACCTAGTTTCCTGCATCAAGCTGCAAACCCTTTGGGCTGGCTATGGCCACGTTTGTGCCATTACAGCGAGTCCATCTCAGAGCCTGGTGGACGATTCTGGCATTCAGCAAGAGGAGACGAAACTCATCCTCAAAATTGTATCGCCGCCCACTGGTCTTGACGACGAAGGACACCTCAGAAAAGTGCTCAGTTATGAAGTCGAGCAATTCTTTTATGAGAGAATTGCATCGACACTGGTCGCATTGCCACTGACCAGATGTTTGGCAACAACATCGAGCATGCGCGACAAGGCCCTGCAGGCGGGGTTCGGCGGCATAAACGCAACGCTGATGACGGATCTGCGACAAAAATATCCCATGTCTGGAGAAAAACGAGGTTTCCTAACATCGAGGCAAGTTCATTCAGCTTTGAGGTGGTTGGCTCAGTTCCATGGGAGCTACTGGAAGGGCAAGCAGCCACAACTTTCAACACTAATATTGCCGCCCCTCGAAGAGACTAAGCTAAAGCAATCTACCAACAGAGTGGTAAGGGAAGGGCTGTGGCTCAATGGCGGTTACACGTATCTAGCCACACGACGAAAAGAGTACGAATTTCTCGCAGGTGACGAGGATTCTGAATGGTCTGCTTTGTTTTGCCAGCCCGATCCAGCACTTGGCATGTCGATTGCTGAGTTGGCTGCCTCTTTTCTAACACCACGCGGGCGCTCAATAGAGACTTATCTGCACGGGGATGTCAAGTCGGAGAACATGTACTCTACCGAGGATGGTGACGAAGTGGCTCTATTTGGCTTCCAGTATGTCGGCCTTGGCCTTGGGGTCTGTGATCTGGCAAAACTCTTCACATGCTCTGTGCCCAAGGGTATGTTAGTCGATGGCGTGCAAGGAGCCGATCAACTTCCCATGGGCAAAGGAGAACAAAAGTTACTGGAGCAATATCGCGCACATCTTTTCGCAGACGGGACGGACACAGCAGTGCCACGCTACGACTAGGAGCAGTTCCAACGCCACTGGGAAACGGCTCTTGTTGGGATTTTGGGGCAATACAGAATGGCTCCAAGCTAGAGTCCGCTGTATTTTGCACGACAAACAGTGGTTGACTTGGCTGCGGGATGAAGTCATTAAGACTAGAAATGTTTAGACTACGTAGAGTTCCTTGAAATAGAAATCTATCTATAGCGGTCATGCCCAGCTCCTAGGTCGCTTTCGCCCGTTTGTTCCTCGGAAGCGAGTCGATCAATGCAGGCTCACCAGTCAGCCTGAAGGTGTAACTTGCTCTTGCGTCATTATCCACCACAAGAGTGTAGTCACCTGGATATAAGTACTTGTCGCCGTTGACATCAGCTCTGGCAAGGGAGCCCAAAGTCACGTCTAAATCAAGACGTTGCCTTGTGCCAACTTTGATATTGCGCACTCGGCCATATGATGCAAGCTGTTTCTTTGGACGAGGTGCTGGCCCTGCGTTTGCCGATGAGAGATACAGGAGCCCAACATAGTCTGACTCCAGTCCAGCCGGCCCTCCTTCATTTTTGACGTCGATTGAGAGTGTTGCAAAATGGCCAAGTTCCTTGGGTCCAGTAATAGAAGACACCAATGAGCGAATCTCGAACGACCGCCTATCTGGAACCCGGCTCCAGGTCACTGTGAAGTTCGTATAGTGAAGGCCGTGACCAAAAGGTAGTGTTGCGTTACCGTTATACCACATGTAGGTTCTTCCAGGAATGCGAGGCGTGGCGCGCAAGTTCATATCGCTTATATCGTTGCCATCGATGTAGCTTGCTGGATACTGTGTAATGGGAAGTCGACCCGCGGGTGATGCGGCGCCAGTGAGCACGTCCAGAACTGCAGTGCCACCGTCTTGACCAGGATATCCTGCCCAGAGAATGGAACTGACATCTTTGTTTCTCAGTAGAGCAGTGTCATCAACTTGGCCACCACCAAATTGAACGACTACAAGAGGCTTGCCGAGTTTGGACAGCTGCGAGATCAAGTCCAATTGATTGCCGGGCCATGAAATGGCAGTTCTGTCATGGCCTTCGCTCTCTATCGTCGTATCGATTCCACCAAGAAAAATAATACAATCAGAATCTTTGGCAGCGGACAAAGCTGCGGCGAAGCCACTTGTGTTGTGTGAGTCAATGCTTGTTCCTTCTTCAAATTGAACCAGTCGCCAATGCTGGCGGAAAGCGCTGAGCGGACTGATCAAAAAGGGAGCTACGCCTTGATAGTTCCCTTGCATTTGATAAGTTGAATTAGCCCAAGGCCCAATAGCGGCAATCTTTTTAAAATTTTTGTTCAGTGGCAGAGTTCCATCGTTCTTCAAGAGAGCCATCCCATCAACAGCTGCATGGTATGCCAATTTTTGAGCCTGCGTAGTGTTCACATCGGCCCAAGAGATGTAACTGTAAGGTGATTTCTGATCGAAATAGCCGACTTTGATGAGGGCTGAGTATAATCGGACCAGAGACTTGTCAAGTGTGGCTTCAGAGGTGAGGTTAGACTTGAGCGCGTCATGCATAAAGTCATATGTGGTGCCGCATTCAAGATCAGTGCCAGCATTGAGCGAGACTGCTGCGGCTTCGGAAGGACTATTGGTATAGTTATGCGGGTTGTATACATCCTTTATAGCGTCACAGTCTGACACGACGTAATTGTAAGGTTCCGTGAAATTCCAGTGATCGCGCAGAACGTCCTGGAGCAGATATTCGCTGGCACAAGAAGGAATGCCATACACTGCATTATAGGCACAAATAATAGAGCTGACCTTGGCATCGCGGACACACGTTTTAAACATGGGCAAGTAATAGTCAGCCATGTCCTGTGCTGTGGGGTGTAGGTCATTGCTGTCCCGACCGTCCTCAATATCGTATGCCGCATAGTGTTTGCAAGTGGCGAGCACTCTTTTGTAGTGAACGGCGCGAGGACCTTCGAATCCCGCAATAAGATTCCTGACGTATCTTTGAATGTGATAAGGGTCCTCGCCAGGTGTTTCCATTCCTCTTCCCCATCTTGGATCCCGGAAAGGATTGATGTTTGGCGTCCAAAAATCGAGGCCGGCATATCCGGCATTTCCGAACGCGCGCGCCTCGATGCTGATGGTAGTAGCGATATTGTGAGTCAAGGAATCATCAAATGCCGCACCTATATTGATTGGCATTGGGAAGCTTGTGGCCGCGCTATATTTCGCACCGAGGGGAAGTTGGAAGTTGACGGACCGACTGCTGGCTACACCGTGGAGAGCTTCATTCCACCAGCCGTACCGTGGAAGTCCAAGCCTAGGGGCCCCAGCAGCAATGTTCTCAATGTTTGAAAGCTTCTCCTCCAATGTCATCGCGCTCACCAGTGCTTTTACTCTTTCAGACATGCCAAGAGAGCTGTCACATATGCTGTTAGAACACAACGGCTCTCTATTGCAATTCGGAAGACCTGGTACGGATAGACTCTCCCGTAGCGGATTTTTGACCTTATAAATGTTTACCCTGGTGCTCTTGTTTAGCTTAGTGCCTGGGTAGAAGTCTTGTTGACGTTCTTACATGCTATTTCCGCCACATCTTTCGTCCTCGGTACCAGGGCATGTTGCATTGCAGAAGGACTCGTTAGCTTTAGTAATGCTGCTGTCAATCTTGTTTCCGCAGGAACAGAAGCTGTTTGCTGCATGTCAATTCATTGTTTTGAATGATTGTAGAGAAACTCGACAATTACATTTTTTTCTGCACACCACTGTACGCAAAGCCAGCTGCTCCACAAGTGTCGGCACAGTATTGCGGGGAGTTGAACTTGAAGATCCGCAACTGTGGCCCTGCAAGGCCACGCGGGGATGCTGGGTCATGGAAGCAACCCACATAGTCGGTTTCGGCCGTGTAAGCCGGAAGGCATGTCCGACCTTGGATTGGACTTGCCCATGCCAAAAGAGTGAGAAGTGAAAGCAAATTGTATCCGGCCATGATGAAGAAGCCTTTGTCTCGAATTGAACACGACTCGAGTTAAAATGGTTCAGTATACTGCCACAGCACCAAGACGAGACTTCGAATTGGTTTTCTTTATAAAGGCCAGACATGAGGAGAAATCCCAATTCTGCCGGTGAGGTCCCGGATCTTCATTACATCAAATTATCGAGATGGTTACATCGTCCAGTAGAAGTGGCTGCGGGCTGTCAATCGCCGAACAACCGTAGCTAGCGATGGGCAGATCTGCACTCTCGTATGCATGCAACTTGGCTATTTTGCCTAAATTCCTTTCTCCCACTACGTGAGAAGCCCAAAAGATGCTATTGTAGACCGGAGTTTGAACCAAATCTTGCGCTCTGAATTATCAACAATATTCCGGAACAACGATGCTCGTGCTCCAATCACTTAATTGGTGCGCCTGTCATCGGACTCATTCAAACGACACTTGACGACCCCCGAACCACGAAAGGTTACATCAAAACCCAGATGCGGGCTCCGCAAATCGCGGCATCCAGGTCCTCCAACATCTGCACTACCCCAGACGGAAAGAAAATGGCCATGTAAAATACCCAATTGGCTCGGAGATCTTGGATTGCGGGCCATATGGCCGATCCTTCATAGATACAAATTCTTCGCTTATTGTAACCCCTCTCTTCTTCCCGACAGAAGTATCAGGATGTAGCAGCATTGGATAGGTTGAAACTGTGTGGAGACACACTTACAAACGTGGTTCGGTATGCGAGTGTCGTGTGTCGTTGCCCATTCATTGAAGGCTTTTCGACCATAATAATATGTTTATTGGATTTTGTATGTATTCTTCTTTATATCATCAATGTTTCCACCATTTAATTAAACTTTAAAACAAGATCCCATCATACGTCACACTACTTGTTACGCTTTCCTACATGTACGACATTCCTCATCGAGGTTATTTGTAACAATTCATTGCTGCTCGCTCAAGAGAAGCACGAGTTCAACCCATGTTGGTCTCTCAAAAACGTCTTCAATTCGAAGTCGATAGCCTTGCCTTTGCATATGAGCGGCCAGCTGGCCGGCATTGTCAGCATCACCGCCGAGCTCAAAAAAGGTCAGCCCAGGCTCGTCACTCGGCGTCCTTGGTAAGCCGAGCACGCCACACCATGCTACACCAAGATCGTTTCTCAACTTCTCGGGACAGCCATCAAGTGCCGTGATCTGTTCAGTAGTCGGTTTCGACCTGGTGTTCTCATCCGCGGGAAGGGGTAACAGAGCTGGTAGCCTTTGAATGTCCGCAGGCCCCATTAATTCACAGTCAATGCTGCGTTAGAATCGCTTGACGGTATCAACGAGATGGTAAGCAAGCTCGAGTGCCAATGGTTCAGTGATGACATTTTCCGTGAAGCCCATGTGGATTTCTGTGCTATCATCGCCAGGCGTTGACGTGATGTATACCTCAACGCTGTCGATATCACCGGTTGATAAATCAGCGCTGTCAAAGTCCACCTCAGACTTCTCTGCGGGACGGTCTTCATAGTTTTGATGGACAATGACAGAACTGAAGTATGCCCACTTCGGCCAATTTGTACAGTTGCGAAGGATGTCTCTGGAGCCCATGGTTTCGAAGGGTATTCCGGCAACCTGCTGGGAATTAATTGTAGCAATGAGATCTCTTGCAGTCCACCCTTCTTCAAAAATAATGCGAGCTGGAACAATGTTGACACAAGGACCGAAGACATCCTGTGTACCTGGCTGGTTTCGACCATGGGTGAGAGTGCCGAACACGACATCCTGAGTAGCTGAGTACTTCGCGAGCACGTAAGACCATGCGGCTTTCGGCACAGTAGCGAATGTGAATTCTTCGGATTGCAGATAAGATGCCGGTATGGTCTTGATAACGGTCGGCCCCAAGCCATATCTAAGTGAATGAGTCAATTGGCGCTTGATTGGTGTCCGATCGCTTCCCTGCAGCATGTTCCGCCAATATTCGGTCGCCTGTTGCCTGTTGACGAGGGACAAGGAGTGGATGTACTGTGGAAAACTCAAAACTGAGGCTTTGTGCAAACGCGAGTTGTAAGCATCTTCAAAGGCAGTCCACATCTTATTGAGTGCTGTGCCGTCATACTGTGCATGGGAAAGACGTATCACTAGACGACTTCTTTGTTGAGTTATTTGGTGAATGACGGCAATTTTCGTGAGCGGCTTTCCGAATGAAAGATCAGACAACAAGTCTCGCTTCTTCAACTTCAACGTGAAATCATCTAGGGTTTCAGTTGACGTTTCATATGTACCGATATCCAGATTAAGGTGCGTGAGAATAGCTTGTAAGAACACGTCTTTGTACGCGATGAAGACTGCCCTCATCATTTCAAGGCATTCAATGACACTGGAACATGCATGTCGTAATTTGTCGATGTTGAATTTGCCTTCACGATCCAGCGTGTGGTAATATACGGCACTTCGAGATCTCGAGTATGTTGCAAGAAGGTATCGGGCTTGTTGGTAACGGGAAGGACATCTTGTACGTTGTCTCTGGAGACTCCATGTACGCTTAAGATCTTCTCGACTGCCGACCGACTTCCAGGTGGTAAAAGCGAGAATCTTTCATACGCTCGCTCGGTCTCACTCAATCCTCCGTCTATAATCTTCATAGTGGACGCCATCTCGGACAATTTTGGTTTCATCAAAATGTCGGCGACGGCGAGGAGGAAGCTCTGGTCTCGAGCTCGTTTAGAAAGCTTCATAGCTTGAATGGAATCACCTCCGAGATGGAGGAAGCTATCATCTGCACTGATTGACGCAGCGTCGACATCAAGTGTGCCAGCCCAAAGTTGTTGCAGGGTTAACTCCATCGGTGTGGAGGGTGGTCGACGTTCCTCTTGCGGCGAAGCCGTTGCCATGAGCTCGGAAAGACTGAGCTCTGACCCCATGACGCGCAGCTGCTTGCGATCCAATTTACCAGTGGCGGAAAGAGGTAGCTTCTCTACCACTATGTAGGCTGAGGGTATCATTGAGCTCGGTACCTTGGCAGCAAGGCGGTCACTGAGACTGGCTGTTGAAAGTCGAGTATCTGAGTTCAACTCGTCAAGCTCTGGGGACGATTGGATGAAAGCCACAAGTATTGCCTTGTCGCTGTTCCGAGGTGTTATCACTTCCGCGGCCAAATAAACCTTGCGACCAGCGTTTAGACATAAAGAAATATTGAATTCCACATCTCCAAGTTCCAAACGCTGTCCATTGATCTTAATCTGGCCATCCTTTCGGCAAATGAATGTTAGACAACCGTCGGCCTGATATTGAACGAGGTCACCGGTCAAATATACCCGCCCATGACGTCCCCGAAAACCAGGGCCACCACGTGTGAGCCACACGGGATCTTGAATAAAAGCTGCCGCAGTCTTCTCACGATCTCCGAAGTAGCCGGAGCCAACGATGAGTCCTTCCAAAGCCAGTTCTCCCACTGTACCGAGAGGGGCCAATCTTTGATGATTCTGGGGATCAACGACCCATGTGCAAAGGCCGACTCCACGACCAATGCTCGCTGCTACGGATGTGCCAGTTCCATCGATGTCAGCTACGGTAGCTTTGACTGTACATTCGGCAGGGCCGTACATGTTAAGAACGCGTGCCTGCTTCGACCACTGTGCTGCTTGACGATTGGTAAGTGCCTCGCCGGCAAAGACGATAGTTTGGAGGCTCCTTAAATCTTCTGGTCGCAGTGTTGCAGCGACAGACGGTGTAATGTCTATGAAATTGGCATTGTATGCTGCTATGGAGCCAGCAAGGTCGTCGATGGCCTCGTGTTGGGCGGGGATACAGAGACAGCCTCCAGCGGCTATTGTGTGGATGAAGTTAGACCAACTGATATTGAAAGCATATTTTGCAAAGTCATATACGCGCGAAGAATTGCTGAACCCCGTGATAGTTTGCTGATGATAAATGGCACTGGTGAAGTTTGAGTGGGTGACGATTGCGCCCTTCGGCGTACCAGTGCTTCCGGATGTGAAGACGACGTAGAGAATGTTGTGAGGCGCGACCCTGGGCAATCTCTGGGCCGTTTTCCCGACAGACCCGTCCTTGTAACTCTCATCCAATACTATTACGGGTTGGTTGGTCAATGATTTGGCAAGCTTCTGGCTTGATGGCGAAGATACAACGAGCGGCGAGTTAATTTGCTGCAGGATATGTCGTAGCCGCTCTCGGGGTAATGTAGTATCCAGGGAAACTGATGCACCCCCGGCTTTCATGACAGCTAACATTGCTATAGGCATCCAGCGTGACTTCTCGAAGCAAAGGGGCACAAGAACATCAGGGCCGACTCCGAGATCAACGAGATGGTAGGCGAATTTCGTTGCAATAGAGTCAAGTTGCTCATAAGTCCAGTCCCCATCCCATGCGCAGACTGCTGGTGAGTCAGGATATGCCCGTGCGCTTTCGGCAATCAAGTCATGCACAGCATGGTCCATAGACTCCGGGACACTCGAGTTCCAGTGCCAAATCTCCCTCAGGTCTCCGGGGCTCACGATTTCCACATCGGAAATTTTCTTGAGAGCCATATTCGAGTCGCATAGTTGACGAAGAATCTGGTCAAACTGTGCGGCAAACTTCTCTATTTGCGGCTTATGAATAACGTGAGAGTCGAATCGGAAGCGAAGTAAGACACCAGAATCCTCCAAATCACATTCGATGGTAATTGCATGTGTATCGAAGCCAGCGAAAAATTCATCTACGCTCTCTTCTCCGCTCAAGTTAGGTCCGTCGTCCTCGTCGGCGAAAAGAAGGCTTCTTGAGTTTTCAGGGCTCTCAACAGGGTGAATGAGCAGCAAGGTTTGGAAGTCGCAAGCTTTCTTTGCACATTCGTTAAGTCTACGAATCTTTGTAGACCCGTCTGCTCGAATGCTGTCATATCAATGACCTGTTCTTGTATTTGTCGTAAAACATCATCAATGGTGTTTTCGCTGTTCAGAAGAACACGAATAGGCACCGTGGCGATGGTCGGGCCTGTCATGCTCTCAATCCCCGGGACTGGTGCTTGTCGACCAGTAATGGTGGCACCAAAGACAATGTCGGGAGAGTCGTTATACGATGCGAGCAGAATAGACAGCGCGGCGCGGATCGCTGTAGACGCCGTTGTATTCGTCTTCGGCCATGTCAAGTCTTTGATATGGTATGATGCACCGGTGTCTGAGAGGGGTTGATAAACCGGCGACGGCAAAGATGGAAATGGTTTGGCAGAACTTTGATCAAATTGAGAGGTCCAGAACTCTTCTGCGCTACGCTCGTCAACATCACGGATGAACTTGACAAAGTCTTGGAATGGTGGTGGTGACTGCAGACGGTCTCCATTATACGCCTTCTCCAATCGCTCGAGAATAAGTGGCATTGACCAACCGTCATACAAAGCATGGTGGACCGTCCACACGAAGCAATGCTGGTCGGGGGACTCCTTGGTAATGGAAAATCGCATCAGTGGTGTACCCAAGCCCATATCATGTTTCTTGCCTGCCTCTTGGCCGGAAGTGACGCCAGACGCTTCTGGCCAGACGACGCCTTGTTTTGCAACAATGACTTGAAGTAATCCCATGGGGTCAAGATCAACGATTCTTGTTCGGAGGATCGGCTTGGTTGCAATAACATGCCCCCAAGCGCGCTGCAAGCGGACCACATCGACATCGGACCGAAGGCGAAAGATATTTTCAGCGACATAGTCACCGGGTCGTCTCAGAGTCAAAGCCAAAAGGCCTTCTTGTAGTGGAGTGCATGGGAATGCATCCTCAGCAAGCGACTCGCTAACGTCGCAAAGTCGGGCAATTCGCGCTCGCACATCCGAGTTGTCTAGCTTGCTGGCAAGCAATGAGAAAGGAACTAATGCTTCCTGTCGATTGCCTGATACTTTACCAGCGGCTGCGGCAAGATCTTTTAGGCACGGGTAGCGGAAGATGTCGGTGACTGTGATAGAAAGACCACACTCACGCGCCAGGCCAGCAAGCTTCATTGGCCCCGATAGAATCTCCTCCTATTCGCAAAAAGCTATCCTCGGAGCTTATTATGCCTTGTGGAATTCCAAGAACAGTAGACCATAGTTCTTGAAGATGAATTTCTCTTGGCGTTCTTGGGGCTTTTCTGGCTGCTTGACTGGGACCATGAGCCATCAGTTCGATTCTGGTGAGCTGCTCGGCCGTGGCACGCAGCTTCCGACGATCCGTCTTACCCGAAGCAGTCATTGGCGCGCTCTCCAATAGCATATATGCAGAAGGAATCATGTACGCAGGAACCTGGCTGGCGAGTCTAACAGCTAGACCATCAATAGTTTTGTCCAGGTCGGCGGATCCGCCTGGCGCAACCAAGTAGGGTTTTCGACAAACGATGCAGCAGTCTTCTCTGCGTCGCCGACATAACCAGGGCCGACCAGTGGTCCCTCGAGGAAGAGCTCACCAATGCTTCCAATAGGCGCAAGAGAGTCACCCACAGTACTGACAACCCATGTGTTCACACCAAAGCCACGGCCAATGCTAGCCACGTCGACATTTTCTGGGTCAATAGTCGCCACGGTGGTTGTCGGGGTGCATTCACACGGTCCATATGAGTTCTTGACATTCACCATACTAGCCCAGTACTGGGCCAAGGCTGGAGAGAGCATTTCTCCGCCAAGGATCAGCGTATCTAGGCGTTTGAGTGTGCTCTCCAGAAGAAGTTGGGCAGCTGAAGGGGTCATTTCCGTGTGGGTAATCTGGAATCTTTCGAGTGAGCCTGCTAAGTCATTTTGGCGTTCGGCATTCGATGGAATACAAAGACAGGCACCACACTCCAGGGCACTGAGAACATTCTGCCAGGAGGTGTCGAATGTGTACGATGCAAAGTCATACACTCTTGCACCAGCCTTGAAGTTGTGTGCGCCACGTTGATGGCGAAGGGAACTAGCGAAATTGGAGTGAGTAATCGCAACTCCTTTAGGAGTTCCAGTACTGCCAGAGGTAAAGACAATATACAGAGTGTTGGAAGATTTGACATCCGAAGTCCTTGTCGCCGGAATTGACAATGTTTGCAGCCGGGTTATATTAGTCTCATCCACAACGAATATGGGACTGGCGGCCAGGCAATTTACCATCTCATGGCTGGATGATGAACACAGTGTAATCGTTGGCTTTACTTGCTGTAGGATAACGCGTAGACGGTCTTCGGGAAGGGCAGGATCCAGTGCCACGCTGGTTCCTCCAGCTTTCATTACAGCAAGCATTGCGATAGGCTACCAGCGACTCTTCTCAAAGCAAAGAGGAACTACCTTCTCAGGGCCGACACCGCGATTGACTAAGTCACGAGATAGTCTTGTGGATAAATCATCCAATTGCTGATAAGTCCACTCGCCATCCCACGCGCAGATCGCTGGCGCGCTGGGGAACTTCCTCGCTGTGTCTGAGATTATATCATGGACAAGGGTCTCCACTGTCTCGGGTACGTTAGAGTTCCAGTGCCATACTTGCTCGAGATCGCGTTGACCAATGGTGTCAATACTGTCAAGAGTGCTTGAAGCTGGCGATGGATCGACCAGTGACAGAATGATTGACTTCGATAGTGAAATGACACGATCAGTCTGTTCAATTGCAAGGCACACAATCGGTAGTCAAGAGAGAATGTCACTTGAGTCTTGCCGTAGCTGATATCGAATGAGATGTCGTACTGTGGACAATCAGCGTGAGATTCTATATACATGTCATATTGCCTATGTTCGATGACCGCTTACCTCAGTTGGATCCTCGTGGTTCATGTCGATAAACACCAAATTATCGAAGCCGACATCATCTGCCGCGTCTGCTTCATCTTTTTGGAAAGACACAATCGTGTTAAACAGCGGAGTGTCGGATGGAAGCTGAAGGTCATGTTGTATATCAGCAAGTGAGCAGTGCTGGAAATTGAGGTCCTGCAACACTTGGTCGTGAATTTGCTGTACAAACCGCTGTGGGGCCCAAGCCGCTGTAACATTGGCGCAACAAACCATGAGGTTCGCGTAAGCGTTGACAGACTCCTCGATGCCTTGAATAGGTGCATACCGGCCCGAGGCAACGTATCCAAAGCAAACGGAGTTATTGTTTGTATACGCAGAAAATAACAGGGCCCAGGCACTTTGGAAAATGCTTGCAGGAGTGATAGAGTGAGCCTCGCAAAACCGTAGGATTGAATTGAAGTCCTCGCCGGCCAGTTCAATAAGGGATGTCGCGATGCTAGCTTGAGAATCTGACGCTTCGGCGAGTTGTGGAAAGTGGCATGGTTCAAATCCATCCAACTTTGTCTTCCAATATGCCATTTTCTGTGCCAATACATCTGCTTTGAGGGCCCGGACAAAACTGCGACTGGTCTTAAGGAGGGATTCTGTGCCTAGGTTGCCGCTATAGGCCTTTGACCAGTCGCTCAGTATGATGGAAGTCGACGCACCATCGACAATAGTATGACTCATCTTAATTTGGCAAATGATGGTGTTTTCACCTCTGACGTCGCAGAGAGCAAGGCGATGTGCTGGCTTAGTCTGTTGATAGTCAACAGCAGGTAGTTGTTGTATCAATTTCGCAGCATCTGTCCTATCTCGAGCCGCCATTGTCACAACTTCTCCTCGATAATTCTCAAGTATGACCTGAGAGAAAGCTGTTTTTTGATGGATGCCGTCGATAAAGATACTTCGCAGTGATGGATGACGTGCAATCACAGCTTGCCACGCCTCAATGAGTGTCTCAATGTCGAGCGGCTGTTGTTGATTTTGGTGCTTCATCTCGTACGTGAGTAAAGTTTTGTAAGCTCCTGGATCCTTGATCTGGCTGATCAGCATGCCATCTACCATAGGCGAACAAGGATAGATGTCGACGATAGTCGTTTCGAGGTCGGACTCAATAGCAGGTATAATGCGATTTTGCAGCTCATCAAGGCCCTTGTAATCTAGTTCGAGGAACTCGTAGTCTACAATGGTTGGCGAAGGTCTGGTAGTCGCCAAAGAGGTACAGAGAGCCTGCATTGAAGGAGCGACTTGTGCTATCCAATCTCGGATGAGGTTCTGGTGGCTGATGTACTTGTTCCAGGAAAATGTGAATTTAGTCAAGCCCCCTTCGATAGCGACATTAATGCTGAAAAGCGCTGATGCAGGAAGCTCAGATCCAACGTCGAATATATCATCAAAAGTAACATTCTTGAATAGAGAATCGTCAGATTCTAACTGCTGGAACTGACCATGATAGTTAAATAGAACTTCCATGACGCAATCGTGAGACTCGAATGCTTTGATCCCCTGTTCGTTAAGATATCGCGACGCAAAGTACGCCCACCCATTGGAGGGCAGCTGTCTTCGCATGTCCTTGATGATCCTAGCAGTATGGGTCGTTGTATGATCCCGCGAAACGTGCATTGGAGTCATTGTAGTAAACCAGCCGACTGTTCGCGAGACATCGATTTCAGCTGTCCAGGGTTCGCGACCGTGTCCTTCGTTAAATATTGTAAGACCTTTGCATGCTTTAAATATTTCGAAGAACGCGTTCCAAACTGAGGCGAGAATGAGATCAACAGGCTCAGTGTTGAAGGCTCCATTGGCCTCCTTCAGTAGAAGCGAAGTTATCTCATAATCAACCTCAAAGGATTCCTCGATATGATCATCGAATGTGTTTGGGGTAGTTGGGCTATAACCCCAGAAGTCGAGGTCATTATGAGCGTCGCCGGGTAGTACTCTCTCGTGTGAAAACTCTGGCGACGTCACCTTTTTCGTCTGAAGGCCATTTCATACTTGGAAAGGTAGTTCTTCAAGAATTGAACCGCCAGTGAGAAGCGACTCTAGGTCCTCTAGTATGATGCGCCAAGATACCAGGTCTACAACCAGATGGTGAGCTATCAAGACGAGATACTGCTCGCCAGAATTCAGAGTGAATAGGTCAGCACTAAAGACCAATCCGCGTTCAATGTTCAGTTGCTCATGTCGCTTCGAGATTTCTGATTTGACAGCGGCAATTGAGTCGGCCTGCGAGGACTGAAAATGATAGACCGCATTACTTGGCTTAGGAATCAACTGCGACCAAGTACTTGTCGCCTTGTCCTGCTGGAAACGAGCTCTGAGCATGGAGTGCTGCTTGACGATCTGTGAAACAGCAGCAGATATCTCCTCCGAGCGGATTGGACGTATAATTTGAACATAGAAAGCCTGGTTACAATAGTAGCTGATTGTAGTGACTTTATCCGGTGGCGATTGTGCAAAGAACCACTGCTGAACGGGTGAAAGACCGAAAGATCTTTCGAACTCCTCTTCACGAGATAGACTCGGACCTGTGGCAACTGTCGCAGAATCGGCAACATGAGCGAGTTGCTTAGCCTTGAGAAGCGATGCAACCGAGATAAGAATGCCAGAAGCACGGCAAAAAGGGCTGACTCGCATGGCAGATATAGTCTCCGCCGTTCGCGATAAAAGATCTTTGCATGCTTATATTGTCTGGGGGAACATTGAGGGCCTGGCTACATGCGTCCCGGATTATCCTCTCGGTGGCCGTGACTGGACCGCTTGCAGACGACGCAGAGAAAGAGATCCGAGCACTCGTATGCGCATCGACGTTGCAGAGCCATGCATGTATTTCTGTGCGATGAGTTGCCAGATTTATCAATGGGAATGTCCTTTAATGCTACCCACACTGCTGGGACCATGTAAGCAGGGACTGCATTATCGAGCGCAGCTTGTAGGGATTGAATACTGTCCCGCACTTCTTCGATCCTGTCTCTTGGAATGAGATCTAGCGCAGTTTGTTTAACATTCTTGTCGGTCCCAAAGTCTCCATGAAGACTGAACACTCCGACAAGTTTGCCAGCGTACGAGCCAGAGTTAGGAATCAGGCAAGTGGCTTGACGTATCGAAGATTGTCGCAACATGTAGCTCTCAACTTCATCCAACTCCACGTGTCTCCCATTAAGCTTAACCTGGTCACCTTTGCGGGCGACGAAAGTCAAAGAACCATCTTGGTTGTAACGAACAAGGTCACCAGTTCTGAGCAATGTGCCTTCGCGCCCTGGATGGCCTGGTTTGCCACTACCGGAGACAAGCCAGGTGGGATTCTTGACGAGGGCTTGGTTCCACCTCTCTGTGTCGCCCAGGTAGTCGCTCCCAATTAGAGGGCCCTCCAGAACAAGCTCACCAACACTTCCAATTGGAACAAGACTTCTGCCATCTCGAGTGTCTGTAACCCAGGTGTTCATACCAACACCCCTGCCAATCATAGATCCGTCAGCGTCCCCAGGTTGGATGTCGCACAGGGTAGCCGTTGAGACATATTCGCGGGAGCCGTACGTAAACTTCAAATTAGTGAAAGCAGCCCATCGCTTGGCCTTATCGGTAGGAAGGCGTGCACCACCAATAATCAAAGTCTCAAGTGATTGGACGATATTGTCATCAAGTGCGGAAGCAGCTGGTGTAGTAATGTCGAGGATCGTTGGTCGCCAGTGGCTCATAGAAGCCGCGAAATTCTCTTTGTGTTCGGACTCGGAAGGAATACAGAGACATCCACCAGAAGTCAGAGTATTTATAAATACTTTCCAAGTAGAACTAGAACCGAGTGGCATAAAGTCGTAAACTCTTGACTGAGGGCTGTACCCTTGAGCATTATGCTGGTGTTCTATAGCGCTTCCGAGAGAGCCGTGTGCGAACAGAACGCCCTTCGGCGGGCCGGTCGATCCAGACGAGAAAATCACGCACGCATGGTCTTCCAGCGAGATGATAGGTAATGCCAGAGGCTTGGCCTCGGTTAGCAGCCCAAGAAGAGAATCATCAAGAATGAGACGAGTTCCGCTTTCGAAGTGGGAAACAATTTCCCAAGTCGAAGGTATCAGAAGCAGTAAAGTTGGCTTCGATTGTCGCAAAATTCCCAGAAGAGATTCTTGAGATTCATTGCAATCTAACATCAGAGAAATGGCCCCAGCCTTCATCGTGGCTAGCATTGCAGCAGGTGTCAAGCGCAATAAGATGATAAGCGAGCTTGGTGGCCATGTTCTCCAGCTCGCTATACGTCCAATCACCATCCCACGCATTCACAGCATACCTTTCCGGTTGACTTTGTGCTGTGGCTGCAATAAGATCAACAACGCACGTATGTGATGACTCAGGAATGGCTCTGTTCCATTGCCAAATTTCTTGCAAATCACGGTCGCAAATCGTATCAATATCGCCCAGGGTTTGACCGTCGCTTTGTGAAACGTCTCCGCTTACAAGAGCCATGACAATAGACTTGAACAGCGATAGAATGCGACCTGATTGTTCATTGCTGAAGCTTGAAGGCAAGCAGTTGATGAAACAACGCGCCAGATTGGATCCAATTGTCACGCTTATTGCAACATCAAACTCAGTGGGATCATCTCCGTCTTCATCGATGAATTCCAGTTGTTGGCTAATAGGGCTTGCGAGAGGATCGTCAATATCCTTCTGGAAGGACATAATCGAATTGAATAACTGCTGTCCGGAGGCGACACACAGTTCATGCTGAATTTCGGCGAGGGAGCAGTGCTGATACTCCATATCTTCTAGAACCTGATGATGAAGGTATTGACTGAAACGATGCTTGACCCACTCTCTGTTGATGTCAGCGCGACAAACCATAATGTTGGCATATGCACCAATGGCTTCTCCAATTACAGGCACGTCAAGGTCTCTGCCCGAGGCAATATAGCCGAAGCAGACACTATAGGAGCCAGTATATGACGCCAATGTCAGCGCCCATGCTGCATGAAATAGACTAGCAGGAGTAATTGATTGTGTTTCGCAATAGCTTTGCATCGACGCAAAGGCAGCCCTGTCAAGCTCTACGGCCGACCAGGACACCGCCTCTGAAGGCTGCGATATCTTACTCAAATGAGGGAACAAACAAGGCTTCAAGTTGGCGAGTTTCTTGCTCCAGTAAGACTTTTTTCTTTCTGCATTCTTGGGGTCCAAGGCTCGGGCAAACCCTCGACTGGTTTCAATTAGGTCGCCCTTGCTCAAGGTACCATTGTACGCTTTCGCCCAGTCCTCGATGAGAATCGCAGTAGAAGCACCGTCAGTGATCGCATGACTCATTTCAATTTGGCATAGAACAGTTTTTGAATCAAGCGCGCGGCAAAGCACAATCCGGTGAGGGGGTTTGAGCTGATGATAATTGACCTTCGGCAGCTTTTGCAACATGGCATGTACAGAGCCCATAGTATCACTCTCCAGCAGTAAAAAAACACCGTGGTGCTCCTTGAAAACCGCCTGATTGAATGCCGTGCTAGAATCTACGCTTTCTATGAAGACGCTTCTGAGAGACGGCTGCCTGGAAACGACTTGCTGCCAAGATGCCGACAGCTTTTCCACGTTGATGATGTGGGAGCCTCGCGCTTTGATCTGATACACCTGCGAAGTCTGATATACTCTGATATCTCTCGATTGACTGAGCAGCATACCGTTCACCATAGGAGAGCAGAGATACAAGTCTTCTACCACAGTATGGTTGAGAGCCTCGATTTCGGGGATGATACGACTTTGGAGATCATCGAGACCCGTGTAGTCTAAGTTCAAGAACTCATAGTCGACAAGCGTTCGTTCACGGGACCTTGAAATGAGAGTTTCCGAAATTGATCGCAGACAACGTTCTATCTGATCGATTCATGCGCCTATGAGAGGTTGATGGGAAATATGTCGGTTCCAGGCGAAGGAAACATGAGTTTGTCCTCCCTCAATGGACATATTAACATTGAAAAGAGAGGAAGTAGGCAAGTCTGGTCCAACATCAGAGACGTCCTCAAGTTCGATGCTGTTGAAGAAGGAATCATTGCGCTCAAGTTGCTGGAATTGTCCATGGTAGTTGAAGCTCAACTCCATAACAGAATTGTGCGATCCGAAAGCGTCAATGCCCTTCTCATTGCAATAGCGAGAAGTAAAATACCTCCATCCGTTGGCAGGCAGCTTTCTCCTGGCGTCCTTGATAAATCTCACAGCTTTGACATGGTCTCCCCAATCGCTTCGGGAGGCGTGGATAGGAGACATCGTTGTAAACCAGCCAACAGTTCGAGATAGGTCAATCCCATGACTCCATGGCTCACGCCCGTGCCCCTCATTGAAGATTGTCAGACTATCTCGCGAGGTGAAAGTCATGAAAAATGAATCCCAAACGGCTGAGAGTAGCAAGTCAACTACCTCAGTGTTGAGGGCACTGTGTGCATCTTTCAACACAAGAGACGTTGTCTCCTGGTCGATAACAAAAGATTTGGTCATATGATCGCGCGTCGCATTGGGGGTATCGGATTTAAAGCCCCAGAAGGCCAAGTTGTTGGTGACACCATGGGTAGACAAGACATTTTCAGGGTTGAACTGGACGTCTTTCGCCTCTTGATATTGCAGACCATTCCAGACTTGGAATGGCAAGCTCTGCATTGAGGACCCTCCAGTCAGGAGAGTCTCAAGATCATCTAGGATTGTTCGCCAAGAGACGAGGTCAATGATCAAATGGTGGGCAATGAGGATGAGGTACTGGCTTCCTTCAGGAAGTTCGCATAAATCGACCGAAAACACATGCCCGCGTTCCAGGTCAAGACTTTTCTGACGTTGGGCTGCAACAGTCCGCATCTCGGTCATTGATTCTAGGTGCAGGCGATCAAAGTGGTAGACAGCGTCAGAGAATTGCGGAATGCTCTGGGACCAAGCACCATCTCGGAGGTTGAAGCGAGCGCGCAGCATCGAGTGCTGCTCAACCAATTTGGCAACAGCATTACGAACGTCTGCGGCAAAGACCAGCTGATTGATTTGAACTTAGAAAGATTGATTGCAGTAATAGCCTTCTGTGTTGAGTAAATGACTAGGGGGCTTGTTCAAAAAACCACTGCTGGATTGGCGACAATGGAAAGGGTTGATCAAAGTCTTCGGTCCGGGTGAACGCTAGGTTGGTAGAACCGGATGAGAGCCTCGCAACCTCTGCTAACGACTTGGCCTTGAGCAGAGTTGCAACAGAGAAGACGACATCATCGGCCCGACAATACGGGGTTAATCGCATGGCAGATATAGAATCACCACCATTGGCGATGAACGAACGTTGAACATTTACTTCAGAGGCATCCATGTTCAGAATGATGCTGCAAGCGTCGTGAATGACACGCTCGGCTTCTGTTTCTGGTTCCCGGCAAATAGAAGTGGTGTCAATACTTGAAAGTCTTGCAAATGTCTCATAATCCATATCAGTGAGCCAAGCCTCAACCAGTTTGCGATTTAGCTTTCCAGATGGGTTGAGTGGAATCTCTTTAACTGCAATCCATTTTGCAGGTACCATGTAGGATGGAAGACTTGTCTCGAGTGTTTAGCATGTCTTGTACATAGCTCTGTATGTAATTGGTGGGGCTCTCCAGTACGATGTCTGTACTTAGTTGCGATTCCGGTGTCCTCATATCTTGTATTGAGCTCCATGTGCTTGCCTCTGTATCGGAGGATGATGAACTGGGCACACAGGTGACAGATGGTGTGTCTTGGTCTAGAACAGCGCCTACTCTGTCTAGGTTGTTCTGAATAGTTTGGACACTAAAGACGCTGACTAGTGTATTAGCCCACCGCCCAGATTTTGGAAGTAGGCACGCCGATTGTTTCGTAAGACGATGACGCATGATGTGATTTTCGATGTCACCCAATTCCACGCGCTTGCCATGGATCTTGACTTGGGCGTCCTTCCGGCCGATAAATGTTAGAGTGCTGTCCTCGTTATAATGAACTAAGTCGCCTGTCTTGTAAACGTAACCTTCTCGGCCATCGTGGCCTGGGGATCCTCGAGTCAGCCATGGCGGGTTCTCAATGAACACGGAAGCAGTTTTCTCGGGGTCTTCCAGATATCCGGGCCCAACCAGCGGCCCCTCGAGCATCAACTCTCCGATACTTCCCACCGGCAAAAGAGAATTGCCAGTTATCGTATCCACAATCCATGTGTTAACACCCCTGCCCCTACCGATGGTTGCACCGTTGAAATTGGCGGGGTCAATGTCTGCAACAGTGGACGGAGGCGTACACTCGCAAGGGCCGTATGAGTTCTTGACGTTAACCAGGGAAGCCCATTTCTTGGCATATTCTTCCTGCAGCCGCTCACCACTAAGGATCAATGTGTCGATTTTCTTCAGTGTTGTCACAGGCAATACCATGGCAGCAGAAGGCGTAAGCTCTGTGTGAGTGATTCCAAAGCGCTCGAGTGAGCCAGCTAAGTCGTCACGTCGCTCGGCATCTGACGGTATACACAGACAAGCACCACAGTTGAAGGCGGAGAGCATGTTTTGCCAAGAGGTATCGAACGCATACGATGCAAAGTCATACACTCGCGCATTGATTCTGCTATCAAAATTATGGGCACTGTGTTGATGAAACATGGCGCTGCTGAAGTTGGAATGCCTGATCTGTACGCCCTTGGGTGTTCCAGTACTGCCAGACGTAAAAACGATGTATACTGTGTTGGAGGGCTGTACCTTTGGCAGAGTTCCGGGCGGCGGCAGTTCCAGGGCATCCAAGAGCTTCTCTTCAATGACGATAACAGGTTTTCCATTAGACAGCTGAGTAGCTTGGTCCTGTTTTATCCGGGAGGAAAGGAACAGCGTTGGCTTGACTTGCTGCACGATGCTGGCTAGGCGATCTTGTGGTAGGTTTGCATCCAGGGTCACGCAAGCCCCGCCAGCCTTCATAACGCCGAGAACAGCGATTGGAGTCCATCTCGACTTTTCAAAGTACAAAGGGACTATGACCTCAGGGCCGACTCCTCTATGCACAAGGTGATGCGCTAAACGCGACGATAGGTCATGCAGCTGTCCATGGCTCCAATCTCCATCCCACGCACACACCGCGGTTGCCTCGGGTTGTTTCTCGCAAACAGAGACGATGACCTCATGGACTGGAGTATTAACTGTCTCCGGTACAGCAGCATTCCATTTCCAAATCTCTTCCAGATCGTCTTTGCTGACTGTTTCGAGGTGCGCAAGCCGCTTGACTTCGTGTTTTGGATCGCACAGTAGTCGCAAAATATGGTCAAACTGGTCAGCCAGCTTTTTGGTTTGTCTTTGACTTAGAATGCTGTCATCAAACTCAAATCTCATTGTCACGCCATTATGCGCGAGGTCGCATTCAATAGTCAGAGCATGGGTGTCAAATTGAGCGAGTTGGACGTTGCCCTCATCTCCATCGCCGTAAGGACCTTCACGTTCGAATATATTAGTGGCGGGCTGCCCAGATTCCTCAGCGGGATGCACCAGTAGCAGTGTCTGGAATTCGCAAGCTTGTTTGGGCTTGATTCCTAACTGACGGATGTTTTGGAGCCCCATCTGTTCGAAGGATGTCATGTCCACAAGTTGCTTCTGAATCTGAGAGAGATAGCTTTCTACGGTCTGCTCCCAGTCAAACGAAACCCGGACAGGCACTGTTGCAAGAGTAGGGCCTGTCATCTCATCTACTCCGTGCACAGCTGCTTGACGGCCACTCATGGTAACGCCAAATACCACATCTCGCGAATTTGTGTACTGTGCGGTTAAGATACATAATGCAGCTCTAATGGCGGTTGAGGCAGTAACTTCAGACCTGGGCCACTCTAGGTCGTCGATGGTATGCGTGAGAATTGAGTTTGCCGTTGGTTGATGAGCTGGCGACGGAAGCTTCGGAAACACTTGTGCCTTCGATTCTGCGAATTGCGCTTGCCAAAATTCCTTCGCTCCTTCTCTCTCGTACTCAAAATATGTTTGACGAAGCGCTGGAAAGGAGGGGCTTCTTGAAGAACAGCGACCCCCTCGTAAGCGACTTCCAACCTGTTCATCAGGCGCGGCATGGACCAACCATCGTAGAGAGCGTGATGCACAGTCCACACGAAGGCAAATTGCTGCTGATGATCACGCAAATTGGTGACTGCATATCGAACAAGCGGTGTTCCCATGCCCATGGCCAGTCTCCTTTCGTTTTCATGATACTCGTCTACACCTGAACACTGCAGCCAGCAAGCATCTTCGTTGACAACAATCTGTACCAGCCCTTGACCGGGCAAGTCAACAATTCGGGTGCGAAGGATCGGAGTAATCTGTAGTATGTGCTCCCAAGCTGTTCGAAAACGAGCGACTTCGATCGTATCTTTCAACGGCAGGACGTATCTGGCAACGTAGTCGCCTGCTCTCTTGGCTGTCAGTGCAAGAAGACCTTCCTGCAATGGCGTGCAGGGGAAAATGTCTTGAATCTGTGAGCCGTCGACTTGACAAAGTTTGGCGACTTGATCACGAGCTGTTGTTGGATCAGTCCCATGATTCAGTAGTGAGAATGGTGGAATAGTTTCATCAACACCATATTCGAGGGATCCGACAGTCTTTGCGAGGTCGCTTAATTTGGGTTGTCGGAAGATATCGGTGACAGTCAAGACAAGTCTTTCTTCTCGAGCGACACTGACCAACTTCATGGCTTCGATTGAGTCGCCACCAATGCGAAGAAAGGTATCATCTGCACTGATGGAGTGTGCGTTGATGGAGTGTGCGTTGATGCCAAGAACAGACGCCCACATGCTCTGCAGACGCTTTTCCATCCTATTTTCAGGTGCCCTGAACTGCCCGCTGCGGGCATTAAGTGCCATCACTTCCTCGAATGTCAATTGCTGCCCCAATTCGCGCAAACGACGATCAGTCTTGCCAGTTGCCGTCATGGGGACTTCCTCGAGTGACAGATAAGCATTTGGGATCATATACCCTGGGATTTTGTTTGCAAGTCTTTCATTGAGGCCGGCTGTAATCTTGCCGATCTGGTCACTGCGCTGACCAGCCAAGTTCGTTGAGCCATTAATTCTATGAATAAACGCCATGAGCAAGGATCTGGAGCTTTCCTTGGGAGAGACAACTTCCGCAAAGACCTTGACTGGCACATCGTGAAGTATGTTGGTGCGAACGTGATGCTCGACGTCCCCTAACTCCAGTCTCTGACCATTGATCTTCACTTGGGAGTCTTTCCGACCTACGAACGTCATACTTCCGTCGGTATTGTATCGCACTATATCACCGGTCTTGTAGAGCCTGCCTTTGCGACCAGTATTGCCTCGTCCGCGAATGAGCCAAATCGGGTCCTCAATGAAAGCTGCATTGGTTTTGCTGACATCTCCAAGGTACCCTGCGCCGACAAGAGGGCCTTCAAGAAGAAGTTCTCCGGCAACGCCAATCGGCACAAGCTTGTTGTGATCAGCGGGGTGTGCAATCCAGGTACACAAGCCAAATCCCGCGCCTATGCTAGCGGCAGGCGCATCAGCTTCGCCGACCGCTACAAATGTCGCCTTCACACTGCATTCTGCGGGACCATAAGTGTTTAAAACAGCTACATGCTCAGCCCATTGTACTGCGAGATCCGTTGTTAATGCCTCGCCACTGAAGAGCAAGTGTTCAAGGCAGGTAAGATCAGCCGGACGCAATGTGCTAGCGACTGATGGGGTCAGATCGGCAAAGTTGGCATTGTAGGATAGCAAAGATGCACCGACGTTGTTAGATATTTCGAATTCGGATGGAATGCATAAGCATGCGCCTGAGGTCATCGTATGCAAGAAGTTAGACCAAGTGACATCAAAGGCATACTTAACGAAGTCATAGACGCGGGAGCTCGGTTTGAATCCTAGGGCTTCTTGCTGGTGTCGTATTGCACTGCTAAAATTAGAATGCGTGATGATCACACCTTTAGGAACTCCCGTGCTCCCGGAGGTGAAGACAATGTATAGCATGTCAGATGGTTTGACAATCGGCAGATGACATGAAGCTTTATCCAGCGATGTCAAGTGGGCATCGCTGAGAGACACAGCAACACAATTTGCGAGACGCTTCGTCAATTCCTCATTTGCCGCAGATGTCAGAATAACCGTAGGACTGACCTGTTGGATGATGCTGCGCAGCCGCTCCTCTGGAAGTGTCCTGTCGAGGGCTACAGATGCAGCACCTGCCTTCATAACAGCAAGCATAGCAACGGGCATCCACTTCGATTTCTCGAAGCACAGAGGAACGATATGTCCCGGTCGAACGCCTATGCTGACCAGCTGATGCGCGAATATTGTAGCGACGCTCTCCAATTCAGCATAATCGAAGTTGTCATCCCAGGCGCAGATAGCAGGCGCAGCGGGGGTTCTCTGAGCCACATCAGCAATGATATTGTGAATGAGCCCATCAATCGCTTCTAGGACCGTCTTGTTCCAATTCCAGATATCACGCATGTCTTCTTCGCTGATGCGATTGATTGCAGAGACATGATTTGCCGCCTTTTCGGCTGCTGAGGTTTCAATCTGGCGATCGTCGACCAAAGATCGGACAACTGTCTCCAGGAGCGACATCACGCGGCGAGCTTGGTCATCGGACATGCAAGCTAAGCGGTAATCCACTGTAAAACAGACCAAACGATCGGTCTGTCTAATGCTAATGGTAATGTCGTACTCGGTTGGGTCCTCCCAATCAAGGTCCGCAAAGACCAAATGTTCTGTCTCCATTCCCTCAGTCAGGCTGTCATTATCTTTTTGGTAAGATAAGATGGAGTTGAAGAGGTTTTGGCCAAACGGTAGGCCCAGCTCGTGCTGCACATCGGCGATCGAGAAATGCTGAAAGCCAAGGTCTTCCAAGACTTGGCTATGGACGTTGTTGGCCAAGTCTTGGCCTCTCCATTCCTCGGAAATGTCCACGCGGCAAATCATTACATTGGCGAATGCGCCAATGGAGTCCATAATGCCCCTGATCGGAAATTCTCGCCCAGATGCAAGGTATCCGAAGCAGACAGAGTCAGAGCCAGTATAAGCCGATAATGTGAGGGCCCAAGCACTCTGGAACAGGCTTGCAGGAGTGACAGAATAGGCCTCGCAAAATCTCTGAGCAAGTTGGAAGGTTTCATTGCTAAGCTCCAAAGCCACGATGCCGGTAGAGTGCGCATGTGGTACCGATACAGTCTCAGCCAATCGCGGGAAAAGACATGGCTCGAGAGCAGACAATTTGTTCTTCCAGTAAGTCATCTTGTCGGCCTTAGACAGACGTGAGGGCTCTGGCAAATCCCAGGCAGCTGTCCTGAAGCTCCTCAATATTGAGCTCTCCTGAGTAAGCTTTTGCCCAGTCTTGCATGGTAATGGCAGTTGAAGCACCATCGGAAATAGCATGGCTCATGTCGATCCTGCAGACAACGCGATTATCGCCAGATGCGGTACAAATGATTAGTCGGTGAGCGGGCTTTTCCTGCCTGTAGTTCACTCGAGGAGCGTTCTTGAGACTTGAGATGGCTGATCCGAAGCTGTCGCTTTCGATGAGTAGTACCTCGCCAACATGCGACTTTAGCACAACAGAATGGAATGCGACTGAAGCGTCAATGCCGTCAATGAAGACAGTCCGCAAGGAAGGGTGTCTAGCGACGACAGATTGCCATGCGTTAACAAGGTTGTCGATGTTGATCTTGTGATTTCCCTGGGGTCTGATCTCCCAGGTTTGAGAAGTTTCGTATGACCCAGTTCCTTTCACTCGACTAAGGAGGATGCCGTCGACCATGGGGGATGAGGGGTAGACATTCTCGATTTGAGTGTTGTTGATCTGCTCAAGATTGCGCAAGGTCTGGTGTAGCTCATCAAGCCTGTCGTAATCGATGTGAAGGAACTCGTAATCAGAAAGTGTACGCTCAACTGATTTGCTGCTGCGCTCGAGGCAGATGGATTCCAGTGAAGGGCCAATTTGCGAGACCCACGTCTGGATTTCACTTTGGTGGGAAAGATGTTTGTTCCAGGAGAAGGAGAATTTTGTTACTCCGGCTTCAATCACAACATTGATATCGAACAAAACCGATGTTGGCAACGATGGCCCAACAGCTGATACGCTGTCATCGAAATTCATGACTTCGAACAGAGAGTCGGAGCGCTCGAGCTGCTGAAACTGGCCGTGATAGTTGAACTGGACTTCCATGGCAGATGCATGTGATGCGAAAGCCGACATGCCTTGCTCGTTGAGATGCCTTGAAACCCAGTAGGCCCAGCCACTGGACGGTAGAAGCTTCCGTGCATCTTTCACCTGCCTCGTTATATGGGCAACCCCATCCTTTCCACTTCGAGATACATGGATGGGGCATATTGTCGTGAACCAGCCAACAGTCCGCGATAAATCAATTTCCGAGGTCCAGGGCTCGCGGCCATGGCCTTCATTGAAGATCGTAAGTCCTTCTCGCGAGGGGAACACCTGGAAGAAGGCATGCCAGATGGAGGACAGTATCAAGTCCACGGGTTCCGTCTTGAACGCTTCATTGGCTTCCTTTAACAATATCGAGGTGATTGACGGTCCCACTTCGATTTGTCTTTCTGTATGGTCCGCGACGGTGTTGGGGATGCTCTCAGAATAATTCCAGAAGTCGTGATTATTATGCATATTTTGCGTAGAGAGAACCTTGCTGGGCGCGAACTCGGAAGACTGAGCCTCTTCAATCTGCAACTGATTCCAGAGCGGGAAAGGAAAGTTATCTAGTGGCTTCTTCCCAGCAAGGGAGCTCTCCAGATCATCTAGTATGATTCGCCATGAAACAAGATCGACGACCAGGTGATGCGCAATAAGTACGAGGAACTGTTGTCCACACGGTAAGGTGTAGAGGTCTGCTGAGAAAACAGGGCCTTGCTTAATATTGAGAAGCCGGTGGCTTTCAGCAGCCTTCGTCTTGATCTCACCCAACGACTGAGCATTTGCGATACCAAAGTGGTACACTGCATCGGCTGCCTTAGGGATCCTCTGCATCCAACCGTTATTAGACTGCTCAAAGTGCGCCCGAAGCATTGAATGACGCCCAACTAATTCACGTATAGCCAAAGAAACAGCTGAAGTCGGAATGTGGCGATTGATCTTCACGTAGAACCCTTGATTGCAATAATAATCTTTCTGCGTGACTAGTTCAGGGCTCGTTTGGGCAAAGAACCATTTTTGGATTGGCGACAGAGGGAAAGCCTTGTTGAAGTCCACTTCGAGGTTACTGATATCTTTCTGAGTAGAATCTGCTACAAACGTAGCAGAGCGTGCCACTTCGACGAGAGATTTGCATTTGAGAAGCACACTGACTGAGAAGACAAGGTTGGCAGCACGGCAGTGGGACGAAAGACGCATAGCGGAGATCGAGTCGCCTCCGTTTGCGACAAACGAAGACTGCAGATTGACTTCAGCAGAGGGGATGTTTAGAATAACCGCGCAAGCGCTACACAGAATCCGTTCGGCTTCGGTTTCAGGTGCACGAGTTGCTGTTGCCATGCCGGCATTGCTGATTTCGGCAAAGGTTGTCGGCTCCATTAGTAAGAGCCATTCTTCAACAAGGCGACGGTTGAGCTTGCCTGACGGGTTGAGAGGGATCGTCTTGACGGCTACCCAAATTGAGGGGACCATGTATGATGGCAGAGCCTCTGTCAAGAGGGTCTCCAATTCTTGAATATGCTCTTGGACTCCACCATTTGCATGAATTAGTTCTATCGATTGCCCATCTCGTGTGGAATAGAATTCATTAATGCTGAAGATTCCCACAAGCTTCTTGGCAGCCGGGCCGGAGCGAGGATACAGGCATGCAGATTGGCGTGTGAGTGGGTGACGAGCCATGTGGCTCTCGATTTCGCCGAGCTCGACTCTCTGTCCGTTGATCTTGACTTGCGCATCCTGCCTGCCGCAAAACATGAGGGTACCGTCAGAGTTATACTTGACGAGGTCACCCGTTCTGTAAAGCCGACCTCGGCGCCCGGGCTTGCCGTCTCTGCCGCGAAGCAGCCAAGTAGGATCGTGAATGAAGGCGACATTGGTCCTTGTCTCGTCATCTAGATAGCCGTCACCGACTAGAGGGCCTTCAAGTACAAGTTCTCCAACAGCACCGACGGGAACAAGAACGTCACTATTCGTCGAATCGACAATCCATGTAAGCATACCGGTGCCGCGCCCGATGCTTGGTTCGCTGTTAATTGGCGGATCAATTACCGCCACAGTTGCGGTGGAGGAACATTCGCAGGGTCCATAGCATAGTCTCAAGTCAACGAGTGGTCCCCATCGCTCAGCATGATCTCGAGAGAGTCTTTCGCCACCGAGGATCAGAGTTCGTAAAGACTGAATCGTGCTGTGCTGCAGGGCTGTGGCAGCGGATGGAGTGATGTCGAGAATAGTGGGCTTGAAGCGTTCAATGGATCCGGCCAGGTCATCTCTGCACTCGCTTTCGGAGGGAATACACAAGCAGGTACCGGCTGTAAACGTATGCATAAAGTTGTTCCAGGCCGTGTCAAAGGCATAAGAAGTGAAGTCGTATACTCGGGGATCAGCGGTGTATCCCTGAGCCTCCTGCTGATAGCGGACCGCGCTACACACATTCGCATGAGTTACTATAGCGCCCTTGGGTGTGCCTGTACTGCCGGACGTGAAGATCAAATAGGCCTTGTCACATGGCTGAGAAGCTGGAAGATCTTGTTGACTTGCTATGCCTTGTAAATTTTCCAGGCCGCCGGCGCTCAAAGTGATGATTGGAGCACTGGTGAGTTGTCTTGCTACGTTCTCATGGCCCAACGATCCCATCATTGCAACAGGCTTGATTTGGTCAATGATGGCTTGGAGACGATGCTGCGGCAGATTAGAGTCCAACAAGACTGAGGCGCCTCCTGCTTTCATCACAGCTAGCATTGCGACGGGAGCCCACTTAGATTTCTCAAAGTAGAGTGGAATAATCGTCCCAGGACCTACGCCAAAGCTGACTAGATGATATGCTAGGCTTAAAGATATAGCGTCAAACTCGCGGTAGGACAAGTCGCCATCCCAAGCATTTATTGCCAAGGCATCCGGGACCTTTTGAGCTGTCGCTGAGATCATGTCGTGTAGGCATGCGTTGACAGGCTCGGGGCAGTTGGCGTTCCATTGCCAGATTTCCCTCATGTCCTCGTCGCTGACAAGTTGCAATTCCGACAAGAATTTATTGGTGTTAGCAGGATTGCAGATCTGTCGAACAATGTGGTCTAGTTGGGTGGCAATCCTCTTGGCTTGTTCAACATCAAGAATGCTGGAATCGTATGCAATACGCAGCCTCAGCCCAGATCGTTCTAGGCTGCACTCGATGGTCAAGGCATGTATATCGTGCTCAGTCACGTTCGTGTCGTCTTCTCCATTCTCGTCTCTCTTATCGACAAACCAACTACTGTTCAGCTTCCCTTCTTTGTCGTCCTCTGCGGGATGTACGACGAGCAACATTTGGAACCCGCACGCTCGCTCCGCTTCAGTGCTGACCCGACGAATGCGTTGTAAGCCCGTTTGCTCAAATGCTGTCATCTCTACCGCTTGGGTCTGTACTTGACGCAACAAGTGCTCGACCGTCATCCAAGACCAATCCAAAGCGACTCGTACCGGGACCGTGACAATTGTAGGTCCAACAACTCTCTCTGCGTCCGGCACGTCCGCCTGCCGTCCGGATATAGTGACTCCAAAAATGGCCTCCGGCACATCAGTGTACTTGGTAACCAGAAGGCTGCTCGCTGCTCGCACCAGCATGGACGGTGTAATGTCAGATTCCGGCCAGTGCAAGTCTTTGATACGGTGCTTTATGAAAGAGTCAGATATTGGCTGGTACGTCCTTGATGGAAGCGACGGGAAAATTAGGGCCTCAGATCCCCGGAATTGCTCGTCCCAGTACGTCGTGGCAGATTTCTGGTCAATTTCAAGAACATGCTTGACAAATGTCTGCAATGGTGGCGAAGAGGGTAACGATCTATCACCATTCAGATGGTACGCTGCTTCTAGTTTCTCGAGCATCAGGGAAATCGACCACCCATCGTAGAGAGCATGGTGAATCGTCCAGATGAAGAAGCGGCCTCATTTCAGTTGGTCGTCGATCACAGCGAATCGGACCAAAGGCATATCCAGGCCGGTAGTGAGCTGCCTGTCTTCTAATTCGTAGGTTTCCAGGCTCATTGCTTTGCCTTTGCATGCCCAAGTCGTTGGCTCGTTGACAAAGGCTTGGACTAGGCCTTGCTCGTTGAGATCAATTATCCGTGTTCGCAAAATAGGGGTTTCGGAAACAACAGCTTCCCATGCTCGACAGAATCGCTCTGGATCTACATCAGGCAATAGTTGGTAGATGAATCGTGCAACGTAATCGCCAGGCCGTTTAGCAGTCAACGCTAGCAAGCCCTCCTGCAGTGGTGTACAAGGGAAAGCATCCTCGATCTTCTTGGGGTCAACATTGCACTTGGTTGCTATTTTCTCCTGCAGATTTTCCGCACTCTCTTCCGAATGAAGCAAGGAAAATGGCTCATGTTGGTGGCTGATCTTCTCGTTTGTCGCTCCAGTTGGCTCCCCAGCGACGAGAGCCAAGTCGCTGAGCAGCGGGTGCTGGAACACTTGGGCAACCGAGAAACTGAGATTATGCCCACGAGCTGCGGCAACAAGCCTCATAGCAGCAATAGAATCACCTCCAATTCTCAGGAAGCTGTCGTCTGCATTAATGCTGTCGGCTGCTACGCCAAGAACCGCGGCCCATAGGCCTTGGAGTCGTTTTTCGGCTGCAGTAGCGGGCTTTCGTCCTTCGGAAGAGGCAGAAGATAGACCGAGTTTCTTGAGGCTTTCAAAGCCCATTTCTTGGCCCATTGCACGAAGCTTGCGTCTATCAATCTTGCCAGTGGGGGTTATAGGGATTTCATGAAGCGGAATATAGGCTGATGGAATCATGTACGCCGGCACTTGTGCAAGAAGTCTTTCGTTAAGGCCAGCCGTGACGCTCTCGAGCTCAATCTTCATGCTAGCCTCATCGACGGTCTTGACCGCTGATAAGACCTGAACGAAGGCTACCAGAATCGGGTTGTTACTGCCCACTGGCGTCACAACCTCCGCAATGACATTTGTTTCTTGACTATGCGTCATATTGGATTGAATGTGGTGTTCAATGTCGCCCAATTCAACACGCTGGCCATTGATCTTGACCTGTGAGTCCTTCCTTCCAAGAAAAATCAAGGTCCCGTAATTGTCATATTTTGCGAGATCACCAGTCTTGTACAAACGACCGTGGCGGCCGGCGTGGAACTCCGTTCCATCCAAAAGCCATGCCGGGTCTTTGAAGAAGACAGCCGCCGTCTTTTCCTCATCGCCATGATACCCAGCGGCCACGAGAGGACCTTCCAGGACAAGCTCGCCGACACATCCTAAAGGTACGAGCTTGTTCTCGTTAAGTGGTTGTACCAGCCATGTGCGAAGTCCTCGGCCGTCGCCAATGCCTATGCGTTTGCCCGCCTTTTCATCGATGGCCACTCGTTGTGCGGTGCTAAATGTTGTGCATTCTGTAGGACCGTACAAGTTTGTCACGAGCGTGCTCGGATTCAGGCCGGCCACATCATCGGCGGACAGAGGCTCCCCGATGAACAGAATGTGTTTGAGGTTCCTGAGATGCTCTCGGTCAAGGCCCCGAATGGTGGATGGCGTGAAAATGGCTGTGTTAGCGGCAAGCCTAGTGATAGCACCGAGCGGGTCATTTCGGCGATCGTCGTTGCTGGGGATGCATATGCACGCTCCTGCAGAAAGGCCATGGAGAAGGTTGCACCAGACAACATCGAACATGTACGATGAAAAATCGTAGATTCGTGACTTGTTGTTAAACCCAAGCGTTTCACGCTGGTGTCGGATGGCGCTGGTGAGGTTTGCATGGGTCACGACGACGCCCTTGGGTGCGCCAGTGCTGCCAGATGTGAACGCGACGTAGAGCCTGTGGGATTGGTCCACTGGCGGCAGTAAACCTGGGGCTGGCGACAGGCTGGCCAGCTGCTGCAAGTGCTGGTCACATGCACCGTCACCGACCACGACGACCACTGCCGAGTGCCGTGACGCCAGCCGGCGAGCAAGGTCCTGGTTCGCTTATCGATGTTAGCACAACAACTGGACTTACCTGATCCACGATGCTGCGAAGTCGATCCTCTGGCTGAGCGTAATCCACCGCAACAGACGCTCCTCCAGCCTTCATCACGGCCATCATAGCCACCGGCATCCACCTCGACTTCTCGATGCAGAGCGGGACAACGGCGTCCAGTCCGACTCCCAGGTTAACGAGATCGTAGGCGAGACGAAGTAGACACCTCATCCAGCTCGCCGTATGTCCAGTTCCCATCCCACGCACACACAGCCTGTGCTTCTGGTTGTTGTTTCGTCGTCGCTGCAATCAGGTCGTGTGCAGCACCATCGGCGGTTTCAGGCACCGTAGCATTCCATTGCCACATCTGGTCAATGTCTTCGCTGCTGACGAGTGCAACATCTCGCAGCCTTGTCTGGGAAGATTCGGGGTCGCATATCTGACGAATGATATGCTCGAGCTGTCTCATCATGATGCTCACTTGTTGGTCGTCGAGCACTGCAGAATCATATCTGGTAGATACGATCACGCCTTGGTCATGTAGATGGCATTCCATGGATAGCGGGTAAGTACGGAATTCGTCCATTTGGCCCTCCACCTCGGACCACTGTTCGCCATCGTCATGGGACACAAAAAGACTATCATGCCTGGCCTTCTCCTCTTTGTCCACAGCTGGCTGAATGACGAGCAGCGTTCGAAAGTCACAGGCCCTCTCGGCGTCAGAGCTGACTCGTCGGGTTCGTTGCAGCCCAGTTTGCTCAAACGCCGTCATGTCAACGACTTGCGCCTGGATCTGAAGGAGCTGCTCGACAGTCTTTTGCTTATCCAGAGCAATTCTCATAGGGATCGTTGCAATGGTCGGACCTGTCATTCAATCTATGCCTGGCACATTTGCCTGTCTCCCGCTCACCGTGACACCAAACACGGTATCACTTGTATCCGTGTAGCAAGATGTCAGGATGGACCAGGCGGCTCGCAGTGTAGTCGATGCAGTCACTCCCATCATTTTTGGCCACTGCAATTCCGAGATGCTTCGAGTGCTCAGTCTATCGGATCTCGGCTGGTGACGATGAGACGGCAGGGCCGGGAAAATATGCGCCTCCAGGTCCTCAAATTGGGCGGACCAATACTTGGACACTGTCTCGTCCTCTTGTGTGTCCAGAATGTGCTTGACGAAGCCCTGGAATTCTGGCGAGCGTTCTAAAGTTCCGTCACCAAAATAGGCTTTAGCAACTCGCTCCAAAAGGAGCTGCTTCGACCACCCATCATAAAGTGCATGATGAATCGTCCAGACAAAAAGACATCTGGTTTTCCCATTGAACGACTCCTCGAAGAGTGCAAACCGAGCCAAGGGCGAGCCCAGGCCTGTCGTAAGCTTTTCGTCGACGTGTCCATACTCAAGGCTCTCAAACCCCTCGTGAGGTGCCCACGTCGTTGGTCTATTGACAACTACTTGAACCAGACCCTGTTATTTGATGTCGACAATGCGCGTGCGTAGAATGGGTGTTGTCGCCACAACTTGCTCCCATGCCTGTCGAAAGCGATTCATGTCGATGCTAGGTTGGAGCTGGAAAATGTGTCTAGACACATAGTCGCCTTTGTTCTTAGCAGTTAAGGCAATCAAGCCCTCTTGAAGAGGTGTGCAGGGAAACGCATCTTCTATTTCAGCCACGTCGACTCCACAGGCATCGGCAGCTTGACTTTGTACCGATACCACATCAAGGTCGTCCTTGAGCAAAGAAAACTTTTCGATAATGCTTACAGTTTCCTGACTTTCGCTCAAAACACTTGCCATGTCACGCAGAACCGAATGATTGAAGATAGCCGCCACAGTAAGAGAAAGATGCTGCTCTCGCGCGGCACCGACCAGCTTCATGGCGGAGATGGAGTCTCCTCCGAGGCGCAAGAAGCTGTCGTTGACTCCAATGGTATCAACAAGCAGTTCAAGAACGGTAGCCCACAGTACGCGTAAACTCAACTCCAGGGCTGTCGCTGACTGTTCCTTATCCGGCCGTGGCGCGCTGCGGGTCAGGAGCTCTTGTTTCAAAGCCATCTGACCCATCTCTCTAAGTTTTTGCCTATGAGTTTTCCGCTGGCCGTCTTTGGAAATACATTTAGCGGGATGTAAGAAGAAGGTATCATGTATGGCGGCACATTGGTGGCCAATCGATCGTTGAGTCCGTCGGTGAGCCTTTTCAGCTCCGAACCTAGCCCTTCCTTGCTTTGACTGGCAGCTTCAGTCAATATCTGTAAGAAGGCTATGAGCTGAGGCTTGTCGCTGTCCTGTGGAGTCACGAGCTCTGCGGCCACCTGTAGAGCGGTGTTGTCGGCGGCATGCGCTCGCACATGATGTTCGATATCGCCCAGTTCCACACGCTGCCCGTTGATTTTGACCTGCAAGTCCTTGCGGCCGATGTAAATGAGTCATCCGTCATTCTCGTAGCGTACAAGGTCACCCGTCTTGTACACTCGGCCGGGTCGCCCTGGTCGTCCTGGCGGACCAGCGGTCAGCCATCTCGGGTCCTCGACGAGCACTTTGGCGGTTTTCTCATCATCACCAAGGTATCCGGCTCCAATCAGAGGGCCTTCTATCAGGAGTTCGCCAACAGCCCCAACGGGCAGTAACTTGTCATGGCAGGAAGGATCTACGATCCAAGTGCACGAGCCGAACCCGCGGCCGATGGGAACGTCATTGGAGTTTGAATCGACCGCTTCTTCAAACTCAGCTACGGTAACTCTAACGGTGCATTCAGCCGGGCCGTACAAGTTTATGACACGGGTGTGTTGGGCTCATTGCAAAGCTAGATGACTCGACAAAGCCTCACCCGCGAAAATTACTTGCTTGAGGGTATCGCGGAGCTCGGACGGCCGCACCATGGTGCCGACTGACGGAGTAATATTTACACAGTTTGCGCTGAAAGCGCGAATAAAGCCAACAAGATTATTCAGAGCGTCTTGTTGAGACGGGATACAGAGGCAGCCACCAGCAGTAATAGTGTAGATAAAATTAGACCAGGTAATGTCAAAGGAGTATTTAGCAAAATCGTAAACGCGCGAAGAAGGGGAGTAGCCTAATATAGCTTGCTGGTGGTGAATAGTGCTGCAAAAGTTGGAATGGGTGGTTATAATACCCTTGGGAACACCGGTACTGCCTGATGTGAAAACAACGTACAGCTTGTTCCACGGCTGAACTTCTGGAAGGTTACCGGTGCCACAAGGGGCAGTGGTGAAACCGTCGACGACCACCACCGATTGCTTCGTGAGCTTGCCGGCGAGCTCAGTGGTCAGTGAGGAGGAGAGTATCAGAATCGGGTTAACCTGCTCAACAATGCTATGTAGCCGGTCGACTGGTAGGGTTGATTCCAAAGCAACTGATGCAGCGCCCGCCTTCATGACAGCAAGCATGGCAATTGGGGTCCATTTTGACTTTGGAAAGCATAAGGGAACAATGGTGTCGGTGCCGACGCCCATTCGAACAAGTCGATGTGCTAGACTGCTTGCAAGCTCGTCTAGTTGGCGATAGCTCCAATTGCCGTCCCAGGCACAAACGGCTTGAGCATCAGGCTGCATTTGCACCCTTTGGGTGATGAGTTCGTGGACGCATCCATCCACCTTGACTGGAACTGACTTGTTCCAGTTCCAGATGAGGTCGATATCATGTGAAGGCGCCGCCTTGTCATCATCCTCTTTCGGCTGGCTGGGATGTAGGCTCTGCACCTCTGACTCGGAAAGAACAGGCATATTCTTCTATCTTAGTTGCTGTTGTTGTTCTCGTCGGTGAAATATCTCCTTCGGTCCGTGTAAAAGCTTATGGAGTCAAGCTCGGTTGGCAGTGAGATGTGTAATAGATCAATGCTTTGCTCAACGACAAATACTGCTTGGCGGCTTATGAGCAGGAAGGCAAAGAACATATGCTGCAAAATCTCTGTATAGAAACAGACGGGCGCTTTTGGGGCGCAGTATTTGACTTATCCTATGGCCGCTGCTTATGGTCCTTGGCTTTCCTAAATCGGCCATGCAGTATTGCACTTCGGCTACTCCTCAGTGCGAAATTGAACGTCATATTCATTACGAGATTATTGGAACGCGAACGAAGTGCAAATCCGACAAGACCAGCCTCTTCCGATTCATCCCAGGGATCGCTTTCATCGACCAATCTGGTTCTGTACTTCTTACACAATATTCCTCCACGCACCGTGTGTGGCTATCTGATCACGATGGAGGGGGGGTGTGGTGTGCGTATTGCTTAGAGAAATGCATTGATTACAGTACTCTTCCAACATCGAAAATGGAAATGTCGTTATATCCCATGCCGAATTCGTATGCCTGCTTCTCCCTTTCCAATGGTGTCTGCAGCCACGCAGGTAGTAGGTCTCCATGACCATGCCTCCGTTGAGCTGTTGAGGGTTTCTAGACGTCACGGTGACGCCCATGTATCCAACGCACAGCCCGGTGCATGCTCCGTCGCAGACCACCCCGCCGCCACAATCCCTACAGTACCATATTCCATTCTCAATTAAAATCTGGTCCGGCACTCGAGTCCATCAAGTCCGAGTCCATCCAGGCCCTGGCGGACGCCTAACGCCCTCCACCCCACCGCCCTCTGTTACCTTAGACGGCGGCCCGGCGGGTGGAGCCGCTGAAGAACGCCATTGTTCTTACATCAAATAGCTGACCAGACCAGGGCCAGATCAGTCCTGTTCAGATTGATCCATTTAATGTCTGGTGCACAGAGTTGCCTGCCCTGCCACCTAGCACTTTCCATCCTTGCCTAATTCGACCTTTCAGCTCAGGAAGATGCGGTAGGGCTTCGCTCCACTGAGCCATCGTTTCCTCTTCAGGATGGATGCAGTCACATATCCGCTTCTGCACTTGGCATGTTTGAAGCGCAAATCTGATTCTTATTACGCGGCCCGGTTAAGCCTGCACGGTGTTTTTGTACTGTCTGGTTCTTGTCAGTCAAGTCATTATACGACAAGCGAACAAGTCGATTCAGAGAGTGGCGCGGCGGAGGAAAGAGCAAAGTTCAGAGACAGTGCCGGAAGACTTGCTGCGGCGTATCATAACGTGCCTTGAATCGTGAAAGGAAGGCAGGTATTTATGCATCTATCAAAAACACTCCCCCTTTCCCGTGTGCACACATAAGTACCAAGGTAAATAACGAGCCTCATTTCACTCCTTGAACCCGTGAGATCACGACAGGAGTTGATCAATAACCCTACGTATACGTATACTCCGTACATAGACCACCTCAGATGAGCCCGCAAGACGCAATGCACCCCACTGAAGATGCGAGGGCGAGGACGGAAAGAAAACGAGAAGGAAACATCTCCTCTTGGCGAAATGATGGCGCTGTGGCTAATTGCCCTCTTGCAACAATCGTAGTCTTCGACTGACATAAGTTCGCCGGCACGGTTCATTGATGAGCCGTCATCGAAATAACCTTACCGTTCTCAGGTACTCGCAGGAAACAGTGGCTTGCGTATTCTGCAACGAGTCGGGGTTCTGTGCTGGATCTGCATGTATTTGGCTGTCCATTCATGACCAATCTGTCTCTTCGTTCATTGATGAACTCGTCCATTCGGATCATGCCATCAATTCCCTCTGGCCTGGTTGTTACACTGCTCCACAATTCTTGTGCATATCCAAGGGTGAACCCCTCGTCTTGAATACACTCTCATCACAGAATACTCTGTCCTTATTCTTGGATAGAACTAGATTTTACCCAGGCTGAGCCACTGGAGAGATACGCTTAACATGTCTTTCTCCTGGGTTCTCGTTTCATTGTCTGCTTTGTTGCTGGGCCTTGCCGCCGGTCGAGTCATTTACTCCTTGTTCTTGTCGCCATATAGAAACATCCCGGGGCCCAGACTTTGCAAAATCACGCGTTATTGGGCCGTCTACCATGATTTGTGGCTGCGACGAATCGACAAGATTTACGAATGGCACCGTCGGTACGGCGATGTAGTGCTCGTTGCTCCGGGAGAAGTCTCCTTCTCCAGCGCCGCACTGACAAAAGAGATATACGGCTCTACAGGCCGTCACCCAAAGAGCAGATACTTTGATAACTTCGTCATGTATGGAGAACGACCGATATTCTGTACTCTCGGAGTCAAGGACCATCGCCAAATGCTCAAGCGGACGTTTGCATTCTATCAACCCACCTCCATCTACAAACCAGCAGGGTTGGAGCCCATTCGGACGAACGTCCGGAAGTTTGTTGACCAGTTGAAGAAGGATGTTCAGGTGCATCCGACTGTCGATGCCCTTCTTTACTGCAACTTCTATTCGTTTGACAACATAACACATCTTGTATACGGGCCCGAATTGTGCGCTCGCACAATCGAGGATGCAGACTGCGAAGAGCGCAGGATCCTCGATGGTTGGAAGGAGGTTGAAGCCTGGAACAACTTTTCATACAATTTCCCACTTGTTTACAAGCTTATTCGTGCCGGTCTGTCCTACGCCAAAAATGACCCGGCCTTTCTTTCAGCCGAGGAGAGGTTGACCGATTGGAACTTGGAGAAGGTCTTGGCTGCAAGACAGAATCCAGACAAGATGGTCCCTGGATCTTTGGTGCACCAACTCAGCAACACGAAGACCCCAGGCGGTGAGCCGATTTCCGTGCCCTGGATTGCGGCGGAAATACTGGACAATCTACATGCTGCGCAGACGACCGTGGCCCTCTCCTCACATTTACACTGTGGAACCTGGCGTGCTATCCCCAATGGCAGGAGCGGGTTCGAGATGAGCTTCTTGCGCTGCCCGCAAAGGAAGACGGTCTGCCCAGCTTTGAAGACATCATGGCCGCACCAATCATGGACGCTTGCATTCGGGAAACAAGTCGACTCAATCCCTTGTCAAGTGGAAGGGCTGAGAGGGTTGTGCCTGCGACAAAGGCATATCAAGACGTTGTGCTCCCGATCGGGGTGAGTGACCTCAATCTCCCATCTTGTCGACGGGGAAGGATTCCTGGGCTAATGATGAGGTGAAACTCCAGACTGTTGTATCAACCTCGACGCTGTCAATACACCAACGGCCAGACGTGTTCGTAGACATGCTTACCGGCCCGACCGCTGGCTGGAAGCTGACGATATAACGTTGCGTGCCATGGAGTCGTGCTACATGCCTTTTGGCTACGGCGCGCGTCTCTGTCTTGGCAAGGCATTCGCAGTGGCAGAGGTCAAACTTCTAATCGTAGGCATCGTGTTGGCGTTTGAACTGTGCCAGGACCCCGAGTCTGCCACGACGGAGTGGAGCATGGAGCAAGTTTGGGACGCAAAACGCCATGCCCCGTGGTCTCCGATGCGACATTAGCTTCAGAGAGCTAGCAGAGTGGGAAAGAACGCCATGCCGGAGGGCTGAGGAGATGCAATGTTGATTGGACGGAGGCTAACCGTGGAAGGCGGCTCGATATTTGTGAGGGAAGACGAGGTTGTCTCGAGAGAAACTGGTGGTCCAACCTTATCCAAACCCCGCGATTGCTGGAGGCAGGCTAATGATAGTGCCGAGCCGCGCTGAGCACAGACAGCGCTTACCCTAGACAAGAAATGAGAATCTGGAAGGACTTAACTCATACTTATTTCCGCAACCACACAGGGCCAGATGAAGAAAAATCAAGTTACAGATAGAATGGAAAAAAGAAAAAAAAAAATTCATCCTATCTAAAGACAGCAATTTTACTCAATTTCTAGGGTTAAAGAAACGTAGACTGGCGTTTTCGGCTGGCGTAATCATGCTCTCCCGCGGAAACTCCACCTTGGCCATGTTTTTTTTTTTTTGTCTGGTACAAATCGCTCGATAAGTGATCTAACTCCGAACATCCCGCATGCATTGATGTTGCGAGACAATTACAGAGTAAAGGCGAAAGGCGAAAAGCTCATGTAGTCAACTTAGGAACCGGCTCTTTCGTGATTGTAGTGAAACCCACACTGAAGTGGTTTTCGCTCAACTCCAGTGCCGACACGTTCCGCAGTCGTACTGATGCTCTAACCAGATCAAGTCAGGATCCATTCATTCGTGGGCGCCAAGCTGGTGGAACCCTCGTGGTCTGGGTGATAGGACGCGGAAACTGGGGGTCTGCGCCATGCCCAAGGGGAAGCTAGCTTCAGATTCGAAAGAAAATAAAAAAACGGTGGCGTTGTTTGTTGGGATAGCCACGCCCCCTGTGTCTTTAACATTTCGGCGTATCTTTGAACTGTTACTGTTTTGCACGTTGTGGATTGACGAGCAACGAGCTTCGGGTTCTACTCGACGTCAGCACTCTCAATATTCAGGGAGCCGAGATCAGTGCAGCTTTTTCTGACCATGTTTCGCTCATCCCATCTGAGCATGCTAGTTTGTGTGGCAAATTTCATGAAGCACAATCCAGAGCTTTTGACTCCAGATTCAGAATCGTCTTGCTCGTCTCCAATGACTGCCAGAGTAAGGCTTGACCTCGCGACTGTCCCAGAGCTACACTACCAGCTCTTTTGTCCCCAACCGCCCAGCCTTTTTGAGTCTGGCGGAGGAGAGAGTACAACGCGTGACATCTTCACCAATGCCCAGCATGGCTAGGCAATCGTGCTCAATTGATGTTCATGATGTGTTTGGCCCCACAGTGGCATACTCCTGCCTCAATGGTTTCGATTTCACGCTGCTTTTTGAAGAGAGCATCCTCTCGCTCCTACCACTTCTCCTCACAGGTACGATAAATGAAAAACACTGTTACTCTTGACTTGAAAACAGTCTTCGCTAATTTCCCTTCTAGTTGTAATTCTCATCCCCCGAGTCTGGCTGCTTGCCAAGACTGAACGCAAGGTTGAGCGGTCGTGGCTCTTTGCTCTCAAATTTGTAATGGGCGGTTCAAGTCTTTTCTCACACCTGAAACGAGTTGATTGATGAAATATTTGCTTAGACCACTTTTTCCATCTACATTCTGCTACAGTTTGTCTTGCTAGTGCTTCGAGTCGACCCCAAGACCCCCACCACAAGATTATCGTGCCTAGTAACAGTCGTCACCATTGCGAGTTACCTCTGGCTTCTCTGTCTCATGCCTCGAGCACGTAAAATCCGTCCGACCGTCGACAATACTTTGTCTCTATTTCGGATTATCTTGCTTATTGGATCTGGCAAGCTCGCGGACTGTCTTCATCCCAGGCTATGAAGTCGTTGCTCCCGTTAACCTCAGCAGCTACTTGTTCAAACTGGTCATCTTGGCCGCGGAAGTGACTGAGAAGCGCACACTGCTTATGTCGCAATGGAAAAATGCGTCACCAGAAGCCGTGGCGTCTCTTTACAGTAGAATCCTATTCATCTGGCCCAATCGGCTGTTCCTCAAAGGCTACAAAACTCTCCTGACTGTAGACACTTTGACGCCACTCGACCAAGATATCCTCGATGCTTCCCGCCCCAAGAAACTCGAAGAAAGATGGAGAAAAGGTAATCCCTTGATACAGCTCACTCTAATCCTCTAAAGTCATTCATCCGCTGATCTTCATCTATCTGTAGCTGACAAGTCGCAAGACCTCGTTACTCTGGGCTTTTGTCTGTCATTACAGGTGGGACCTGTTGAGCGGCGTCTTGCCGCGTCTTGCATACATAAGCTTCACGTTCTCTGAACCGTTCCTGGTGCATCGAGTCCTCGATTTCACGACGGAACCCGAAGGTCCTAATACACGAAGCATTGGGTACGGTCTGATTGGAGCATACGCCATTGTTCACATCGGCAAAGCGGTATGTTGGCGTTACCATCTAGTCAAAGCCATAACATATGAACTTACAGCATCTGTCTAGATGTCTTTAGCTTGGTATGAGCACATGACGTACCGCGTCTTGACACTATTTCGCGGCAGTTTGATCACACTTATTTTTGGAAAAACCCTTCGCCTGGGTGCCAGCGCTGTCAACAATGCCGAAGCCATCACGCTTATGAGCGCTGATATTGATCGTATTGGACTCTGCATGACGATTATACACGATGCATACGCCAGTCTCGTGGAGCTTGCCCTGTCTCTGTGGTTCCTATACCGGCTCCTTGGCATCGCTGTTGTTCCGCCTACGGTATTTATTATCGGTCAGTCTTACCCAGAATCTAATGAGGAATTGACAGGGGTAGATCAATAATACTGAATTGCGTCCAGTTTGTCTTGCGATCGGTATTCCCATTGCCACAGATGCGAGGAATGCGCAAGTACCATGGCTCGAGGCTATCGAAGATCGCTTGGCGGTTACTGCAAAGACCCTGGGAACAATGAAAGCCATTAGGATGGCTGGGTTGACAAATACGATACATGGTATTGTATCGGGCCTTAGAGTCAAAGAGATCAGGGCTTCACGCCGCTTCCGTCTCTTGTCTGTGGTGGAGACTGGTACAGGTGAGCATCTGTTAAATTTGCTTGCTATGTGTTCCGCATTTAGCCAGTACTGACTTGTACACTTCTAATAGCAAATTGCACATTCACTTTCGCCCCTGTTCTAGGCCTTGGCGCCTTTATAGTTCTTGCAAAGGCGAACAACACGCCGACCTTGACTGAAGGTGCTGCGTTCGCAGTCTTGAGTCTATTCCAGCTGCAAAATCGGCCTGTGATGTCCTTGTTGCACGGCTTTGAGGACTTCCAAACCATCGTCAACGCATTTTATCGTGTGCAAAGTTACATCTTGTCCGCTGAAAGAGAAGACCCGAGAGTTTTGTATCCTGTTCATGAGAGCGGCGAATCACTGTCACCCACTGTGCTGCCAAAGAATGACGCTGCAGTGCTCGCGAATGAGCCCCAGCTGGAGCCCAATGGTTCCACATCAGATATTTCTGTGTCGAACAATTTCATCACCGTTAGTGAAGGAAGCGGGGGTTACTCTGCCGAAACTCCCATTGTAAAGGACTTAAAAATGAAGATCCTGCGCGGCAGGACAACGATGATTGTCGGGCCAGTGGGCTGCGGCAAATCGACACTACTGCGGCTTCTTCTTGGCGAATTGCCCGAAATTTCAGGGACCGTCATCTCACAATATTCCAAGTGCGGTTTTGCTCCACAATCGCCATGGATTACTTGGGGTACCGTGCGAAGCAACATTGTAGGAATGTCTGAATGGGACGCAGAGTGGTACAAGACGGTTGTCCATGCGTGCTCACTGGATGCTGACTTTGAGGACCTTCCAGATGGCGACCATACCAGGACTAGCACACGGGGCTCACGTCTCAGTGGTGGTCAGCAAATGCGCGTGGTGAGCGTACCTTTTCTGGACCGTTCTCGAGATTGAAGATAACTTGGCTGACAAACCTTCAGTCGCTAGCTCGCGCTTTGTACTCTAGAAATTCGCTCATCATTTTGGACGACGTTCTTACAGGGCTTGACCGTGCCACTGAGTCTAGCATCTTAGAGGCTGTATTTGGTCAAAGCGGTCTTTTAAAAAGGACCAAATCGACTGTCGTGCTCTCCACTAACTCAGGTACGTTAATTCCTGGAGCATACAACACGACGCAAAATAGACTGGACTATCACAGCCGGGTATCTTCTTTTCACTGATCATGTCATCGTACTGAACAAGGATGGAGCTATAGCGGAGCAAGGTACTCTCGAACAAGTTTCATCATCCGGCGGATATGTGCAGCGTCTGGCAAATCTGCCGACAGACGAGAAGTCGCGACAAGAGTTGATAGAGCTGCCGGAAGAAGTTTATCGAGAACTAGGTCTCTCCAACGAAAACGATGAGCCGAGCTCTGATCGAGAGACAAGTAACATTCAGGTCTACACCTACTACATCAAAGTCGCCGGGGGATGGACCTTTTCGATCTATCTTCTCATCTGTGTAGCCTACACATTCGGTCTTAGCTTCCCTTGTACGTGTCACTTAGCCATCTCCAGATTACGCTACTCACAGACTGTTTTTACTAGCAATTTGGCTGCAGTGGTGGACCGACTACAATGCACAGCACCCAAATCAGAACATTGGATATTGGCTGGGCGTGTACTTTGGCCTCGCTGCATTGGCAGTGCTGGGCTGCATGGGATCAGACTGGTACTTTTCTTTCAGTCATTACACGAAACTCATTGCAGTAGCTTATCTGCTTTCTAGGGCTTTTCGGATGCTGCTGGTACCCAAGACATCAGGCAAGTTTCACCAACTTCTGCTCGACACGACGATGCGGTACGTCACATTTGGTTTATTGTTCCATTTATAAGCAACGAATGTTGAAACTCTCTCCAGTGCGACGACATCCTTTTTGACATCGACCAATGCCGGGTCGACGACAAACAGATTCAGTCAAGATCTCCAGTTGATTGATAGTGATCTTCCCCAAGCTCTCGATGAGACGGTCATGAACTTTCTTGGAGTCGTCGTCTCGGCAGTGCTCGTCTTCACTGGCTCGGGCTACGTTGCTACCGCTATACCTGTCTGCGCATTGCTTCTCTTCCTGATACAAACTTTTTATCTGCGGACTTCACGACAGTTGCGGTTACTTGATATAGAAACCAAAGCCCCATTATTTTCCCACTTCATCGAAACGTTGGGCGGTATTACTTGCATACGCGCATATGGATGGTCCACACAGTACATGCATCGCAGTCATGACGTTCTCGACGCCTCGCAGAAGCCATATTACTTGCTGTGGTGCATCCAAAGATGGCTAACCGTGGTATTAGATCTTTTAGCAGGTGCAATTGCTATCATGCTTGTTGCGAATGCAACAAGCGTGCGCAATGGGTCGACCGGATTCCTCGGCGTTGCTCTGTTCAACGTCATAAACTTCAGTGGTGCCCTTCAGACATTTATAACACAATGGACCCAGCTGGAGACGGCCCTTGGCGCAATCAGCCGTATCAAGTCTTTCGTTCAGGATACCAGGCCTGAATATTCTGATGGAGAAGTGGACGATTTGCCGCCTAATTGGCCTTCTACCGGCGCCATTACTTTCAACAATGTTTCGGCTTCTTACGAAACGTCCCAGCTGCCTGTCATCAATAGATTCAGTTTGAACATTCAGCCAGGAGAGAAGATTGCCCTTTGTGGGCGGACAGGCAGGTGAGAATACCATGCGGTTGACCCGACAATTCAATTCATTTGACTATGACCTGATCACATCTATTAGTGGCAAATCTTCGCTCCTACTTACACTCCTTCGCATGCTTGAGCTTCAATTCGGCAGCATTACAATTGACGGACACAACATTGAGAAGACCCCACGAGAGGAGTTGCGGAAGCGTCTCAACACCTTACCCCAAGAACCGTTTTTCCTACATGGCAGTGTACGTGAGAATGTTGACCCATTGCGGTTGTCCACTGATGAACGCATCATCGAAACACTACGTACTGTACAGCTCTGGGATATGCTGGAGAGCTGCGGTGGGCTCGATGCACCATTGAGTGAAGATGCACTTTCTCACGGCCAACGCCAGCTCTTCTGCCTTGCCCGTGTGATCGCCCGCCCAGGCAACATTGTTATCATCGACGAGGCGACAAGCAGGTGAGGGCAGGAAGCCGCGGCCACTATTCCAACCACTGGGACTTTCTCTAACAGTAAAGCAGTGTTGATTCCGAAACAGACGAACTCATGCAGCAGGTACTACATGAGGAACTTCAAGGGCGCACCCTGATTGCCGTTGTCCACAAACTCCATACTGTGCTGGATTATGACCGAATTGTGCTGATGAGTAAGGGCGGGGTGGTCGAATCTGGGAATCCGAGACGACTTCTTGATGATCCAACATCAGCGTTTTACAAACTGTACACGAGCACCACGAGCACTTCAGACTCTTAGCCAAGAACACCTAGCGGATTGGCTCTTCTCCCAGACCTCACACAACGGGCTTCCAGGATCATTGAGCAATCCTTGCCAACACGTGAATATCGCTTTGTAAGGTGTGATCGCTGTTTAGTTCTTGGGCACCGACTTGGTAGATAAAGTGTCTTTCCAAGTGCATTCAGAAGAGGCCATGCTAGCCACTATGATAAGACCAGACAGTGGCTCGGCTATGCCGTAGTATATAAGACTCAAGGAATGTTTGACTTTGATGGCTTACTGATGATAGTCCACTGGTGTCGGGAACTGTAGCGACGATGATTACAGTTCAGATCTGATTGAACAAGTAGGCACCTCAGACACTTGCGCAGCCTTATGGCAATGCTTGGAAAAGCAGCGATGATCATTGTTACATATACACACTGTAGCCGACCATGCTGACCTGAGGAGGTTCTTTTTGGTCGGCAAAGACGCTGAGCAGGCATCATTAGTATCGCCCCGAGGCTGTGATAGAGCGCGGCCGAAAGCCTGATCCGTACATCTTGAAACCGATCCGAGGAGCAGCGGTGGGCGGTTCTTCACTAGCAACATTGAACGCGCCCCACACAACTTTACAGACCACAGAAGATCACTACCAAAGCAAGTAGGCTATATTTCGGGAGGTCCTCCGTACTATTTACAGAGCCAGGATCTCTAGAATCGAGACGATATGACTGCATCGCAAAAAGGGCATGCAGATTGATGGTGCGCTCGAGTGATTTCATCCTTGCCCCAACCCGAATCACAGGCACTTTGTAGACGACTCTTTTCCTCGTCGGTGCTTCCTTCCAGCCTTTACAAGAGTAGATGCGGAAGCAATTCCACGCGTGGTGCGACATGAGTCTGGTAGCGAGAAACATTAACGATGGGCCAATGTAACGCAAATTGAAATCCAAGAAGCACGCCTCGATCGCACCCCTCCTGGCTAATTGCATATATAGCTGCAGCTGACTTTAGCTCCAGTGCTACTGAGACATGCAACTATGTATGTGTACTTCTGGCCATCACGGCATAATTACGCCATACAGCATTTAGCGTCATGGCACTTTAGAGCGGGAGGAGCGAGCTGCTGCGATTGATAGCCGCAAGTTGGGCTGAAACGCTCTGGGATGCCGAATTCTGAGGGATGAAATGTCCAAGAGCGAGCGTCTCAATGGAAGGGCAAATGCGGAGAGTGTATAAATGACGTGCCGGGTTCTGCTAATTACTGTCTGGGCCAATCCGCCGTGGAACCACTTAATATTCAGTGTCCATACCAGTCATTGTATTAACCACTCCAGGCGATTGCTAGGCCAGGCAGCAAGTCCTTGGGGTCCCGATATTCAGAAAAGCACTAAATGTAAGAAGATCATTGGCGAAGAATAGGTGATGGCTGGTTCGTCGTCAGCTGAACCTGCGCGTTGTCTCATACTTGACATGAAGGCACCTTGGCTTGGAAATGTCTCAGCGTATAAAAAATCTTCAGACCCTCTTAGACTCACACATTATATTGCTTTGCCTTTATTTGCTCCGGGCATGGCGCGATGAGGAGGGCTACGGAGTATTACATGTGAAGAAACGATGAGGCGGCAGACTGAATTAGGCCCACTCCTGTCTTGAATGATTCTTAGGCCCGAGCCCAATTCGTTATTATACGTCTAGTCGAAAGATGGGAATAGTCTCCGATTCGCTGCTTCTGGATGGACCAATTGCGGTGACATCGGTGCCCACGGGTGGTCCTTTTTTGGTAATGTCGCCAAGACGCAATAATACAGTACTCACAGAGCAGAGGATAATCTTTAACGGTCCATTGCCGCAACAATGAACCTCCCTCCAGTGGACCTCGCTAGTGAAGGACCCATTCAGGCACAAGTATGGGATGAATTCGGCAATTCATTTACTAGTACTGGTGCGCACACTGTATGTAGATCCCAGCCCTGACTGGCTGGAGGCCTAATATAATGCGGAGTGTTTGCGGAACTCTTCTTCCGTCAACGATTCTGGTTTGAACACAGCCAATCATCCAGGCTCTGCTGCAGCGGGAGGAAAGCCATGCCAATATGCATGGCGTGCTCATCAATCGTGCGGGCGCACCTCGACCGAATAGTTATCGGGAAGCTGGGCGCGCAGTTTACTCGATAGTACCGCTCGGGTTGGAAACATGGCTCAGATGCTCCAAGAGCTGCCCCACGAGTAAAATACACCAGCCTCGTAGAACCTGCCACGCCAAGTGCTGTGCGAATCTCATTGTTAACTCTGTCTTGCCACATTGCACTTCCGTCAGAAGATGTGCTGTTTCGCGTGCCGTTCATGTCATTATTCAATGGCTGGTTAGACCGTGGCCTCGCTGAGGACCGTTAGTGTGCGGCAGATGCGGGCCGTTCCGGACCAAATCAATGGCTCTGCCTCTCAGACACTTGCGGTCTTGCACGGAGACGGCTCATGACCTGCTGGAATAAGAGAAGGCATGGACGTGGCGTGAACATTCAGCTCAAACAAGAAGTGGACTCGGCTGAAGAATATCCACTACCGTTGATCTTTTCCCGTCCGCTCAATCGTGGCCAGTCGTCATCCAAGAGCTCAACCTAGCAGAACATGTCTCCATCCACAACCTATTCAGGGGCGTGTGATGCGAAAAACCCACAGAAATTATGCATTCACTTTTTTTTTGGAGACACGATATATGTGGTTCCCTGAATTTATGGTTTTGCTTTTTTTATCAGGCGACCGTTGCTCATCCCTGCAGTCAGACAACCTGGCATGGCTAGATATCTGATATATGACAGTAGACCAGCCTAGTTACATAACAGATTCCATGCAACCTGACATTTACGGAGCCACTCCATGGAGAGAGGGACGCTCGGTTGCTCATTATTCATTTTAGTTTTGTCGTCGAAGTACTACACACTATGGACGCTCCTGGAGAAGATCAGTGCTGACATTTGCTCCGTACATACTCCGTACATGCCCAACTGATGAAGCGCGACTTATACGAGGTCGAGGATGAGCTGTGCATCCAACTGAACGCCGTGACTCTGTGAACCATTGGAATTTTGTCTTGGTTGCGCTCCGTCAACCACTCGCTCAAGAAATGGCTCTTCTAGACTCATAGACCGCCTGAAATAGGATACTTCGAACCAGACTGCAATACCCGTGCAAATCACTGCACCCTTGAATTCGGGACAAATGGTCTCGTTTCAACGCTACTTGCCCGTATATTATCGTTTGGCAAAGAACTTGCTCCGTCTGAGGAGCCATGGCAGAGCGCCCATACAATGATTAGAAGAAAAAAAAACTTTTAATGCCACAGGGTAGGTGTGGTTCAGTCGGACAGCCAAGCTCGCAATCACCAGAGCCGACACTCAGTCAACACTACGGCGAATCCCGTTCCATTTCTCAGTGCTACCCCATGGTATTGATAATGGCAGCTCGCTCTTTTTCATGTGACTGAACAAAGGGACTGCCGCTCATCACGACAAAGACAGGTCCCCGGCCGCGCGACAGATCTCGTCTTCGCAGCAGTCAGATCTGGTTTGCTACAGAGGTAAAGAGATGTGGAGTTTATCGAGGAATGATGGAAGCGGTGCTTTTCCTTTTGGCAAAGACTGGGGACTGGAGAGAACCAGATGCCGAGGACAACAATTCTAATGGCTTATGCTATTGGAATTGAACAGCTGCTGCCGGATCAGCCCCAGCACAGAAGTCCGAGGAGCACCGGCTACATTATGGCTACGTGCCGCGACACAACACGGAATTGTGTGGAACATCGACAAAGTCGCTGGTGCAACGGGCTTGCATGTCACGATATCTAGGAGCGGGAGGATTTGCGTCAAAGGGACCGGGTAATTTACATGGGAACGTCAATCGAAGACTTGACATGGGGTATCATGGAATGATATTCCGCGCGCTCGCTATGTGAGTGGGACGTCGCGTAAAATGGGATCGATGACTGGCAATGTCGAAGAGGAGAGTGTGCGAACCCGAGCTTCCGACTAATGGAAGTATTGCGAACAGATACCTATTTGCCATTCTAGTTAGCACATGACCACCATTTCAATATTTGTCTTGCCTAATAATTTGGGAAAATGTTAGATCAGAAAATGTTGTTGTTTAGTTGTTCGTAATCAGACCACTCTACGAGTGTCATAAGCCGCGGTAATTTCACAAGGGAAAATTCATCATAATACCGAAGAAATAGAAAACAAGATGGCTCAGACCTACCTGTCAATGGGACTTTCTTTCACTTAGTTTTCCATGAATCATTCGTGTTACGATGTACAGCGCATGTGAAAGGTGCAAATGTGAGGAGCATAAAAAATTAGGGAATAAGACTGCGAGCCGCGTTGGCGTCGGTGCTGTTTTGACACAGGACTGGTCACGTGAGGCCGCTTAGGCGAGCCCATCGCTCATGACTAAGGCCATAATTTGTTGCACTGCGCCCAGCATGTTGTCTCTTTCAACCATTGGGTCAGACATTGAGTTCCAACTGATCTGCTTCCAAGCGGTATGAAATGGCTCAACCCATGCATGCAACTGTCAGCAAAGCTCGGTAATTTAATACAAGCCATCGGCCTTCTAGTATCTCGACGTCTAGACAGAAGTGCTGACTTGGAGTTGTTGTTTCCCGGCCCTCTTCCTTGCCCCAATAGTGTGCTTCTATTACTGGATTCAACCACGCGTTGGCAAAATGTTGTCATTGACCCTGATCATGCATATCAAGGACACGTTCTATGTGTTATCTGTGAGGTATCTTTTGTCGTCAAATGAAAATCCTCGCTACCACTAAGAATGCCGAACTCTCGATTCTTTTGGCCAAGTATAATTGGTGCGCATCCAGTCCTAGATAGCTATATCAAGACCTTCATCAACGCTTCACCCAGCCCTCGTTCTTCCAGCCAGGCTTCTAACAACTTCATATCTCCTCTATTCGCCCTCTCACCTCGCCTCTCGCCAAGCGTGTCAGTTATTTCTTGCATGTCCGAAAACACGTGTAATGCTGTACTCCCGAAAGCGTTCCGTCACCTTTTTGTGGTAGGCAGGAATGTCACTCCAGCTCTCTGATGAACTTCATGTACGCATCCACGCAGGTAGACGTACCTTCCAGATATAGAATACCGGGCTTCCCGGACAGAAGAAACCCAGTCAAGCCATACGTAGGCGCATACTTGACAATATCGTCTCGTTTGGAGCGTGTACTGATAGAGGGAAAATAAAACCAAGTACGCGCCAGGGCCTCACTCTTTATGCCAGGGTTGTTTTCACCTGTTCCCGGCTTGTTGGATAGAAGTAAGTGGGAGTCCATGGAGTCTTTGTAATGTTCTATTATGGTGAACAGATCTTGATCCAGCGGCGCGTGGGCCATGCACTTCGCAGCCTCTGCTTTGCTCATCCACGATGGCTGCACCAACCGCACCCGAGGGTGAGGCGGTTCATCTCCTGAATCTTGTTCCTGATTATACGTGAACGGAAATGTCACGTCCAGCTGAAAAGTGTTCTTCGCGGCCGTAGCCTCAGCATCAGCCTCGAGAGTGAGAATTGCAGTGACAGTTGGTGAGATATGGTCGGGAGAGGCTCATCGACCCCGTTGCCTGGCAAGGATTTCAACACATCGAGCGATACCAATGAGGAATCATCAATGGAAACGACACCCTCATCCGGAAACATGGCCACTAATAGATCGATCTGTGCGAGCTGCAGCTCGATGAGGTCTTGTGGAAGAACCGCTTGACCCATGTTTTGAGGATGCTAGAAATCCGGGATCCCCAGCGCGAACAATGCTTATGCCCACTGCTTAATGTCGGATAGTACGGAGAAAAACGAGTGTGAATGTTCCAGCGGTCCTTCGGTTTCGGCGTGTCTGAGGCGAGCAAGGAGTTGAAAAATTAGCTCACACTCGAACCCCGGAGATTCACTGGTTCGATTTGAGGTTACCAGACATAGCCAGACAGCCCAGCTTGGTTGCCGAATAATGGCACGGGGTCTCCTGTGGCGGGGCTGCCAGTGCTGGCTCCCCGACCTCCAGCGCCGTCCAGCACCTTCCAGCGCTGTAATTTAGGGAACAAGACCCCAGACAATAGCCCCCTGCCAGGACCTCACCCAGGAACAAGGATGCTCATCAGGAAAATGTCGACCATCCGTATTATTAGACCTCGAACCTCGCACAGGCACACAACAAATACACCGAAGCAATATGTAGAAGATACTATCGAGACGTCGCTAGAACATGTTCCTAGTTGCTGCGTTGCATATATAGCCTAGTCCTCGCAAGGCGACATTATTAAGCACAATTGCCCTCCACGAGGAGATGGCTCATCACCACTCGAAAACAACGACTGACTCTTCGAACAAGCCAGCTATATTCTTCGAAGACTCGGCTACATCGAGAAAAAAAAACAGTTTACGCGAGACCCTGTAAAGCTGCAAACCAGAGACAAGACAGAACAGCGCAAGGTTATACCTACCTAGGTACGTGTAGCTTTTATGTTGCAGCCGCATGCTTCCCTTATGCCTGCCGGTTGCAATTGCTCTCGACGAGGACTGTCACTATCCGTAAGAAAGGAATGAGGCCCAGACGGCAGGAACCGGCCACACCATCGCGCCAGTCTAATCGCCACAAATGCCACAGGGTAAAGATGCCCAATGGCTCGTACAATGATTCCAATCTCTTTCCCTATTCCTGGGGCCGCCAGCCTTCCTCAACATCCTGGTCATCGAAAAGCGCCGATAATCCAACACGTGTGGTAAAGATCTCCTGGAACTCATATCCTGCGTTCTTAGCAACGGCGAGTCGAACGCGCACGTTTGTCTTTGCACCCGAGCTCCAATCGGGCAGATTACTGAAGTTGCCCGGAAACCCCGTCAAGTTTTCACTCGGCCGCGCTAGTTCGTGAATATATCTATACCAGATGAGATTCCTGTCGCAACGACATCACGAGCGATGTATTGTCGAAAATACTCAAATGGCGTTTTCCGGCCCGTGGAAGTGCCAGGAAAATTACGAAAGCCAAATGGCCATGTGTCGAATTTTCTGCAGGTGGTATTGGGCTGCAACATGTCATTGACAATTTGCGGCCGCTGGCTGGTGAAGTAGGAACATGTGGCAGGGTTGTTTTGGATATACCGAATATGAATTCCCGGCGGACGATTTATAGCCAGAGCCGCATACCGCTGGACAAGCTGTCCTCCAGCACTCTGGCCAACGAAAGTGATATTCTTCAGCATAGGATACTTGTCGCGTCGGGAAAACTCGTCAACAAGTGCCTCCAATGCATCGATGGAGCTCAATTTGGTTCCATTTGGATGATTCGCCCGCCGGCCGGCTATCCAGTCCCCTGGACTTCTCCAGGAGAGATCATGCTCTCCATGTAAAGTCGGTGTATAGTTATCAGAAAATAATATTGGAGCAACCGGGACGATTTCCCGTCGGGTGGCATTAGCGTGTGCGCTGTAGAGATTTTCTGTTACGTTGCGCAATCTGTCCCAGTACAGCCCAGCGTTGCTGAGTTTTCCCGCCACAATAATGACCGCGTGCTGGACGGTTTTTGTTTCTACCTGCTGGGGCAGGAACATGGCCAACGTCTCACTCCCTGTGGCGGCATCTGGTATTTTAACTAGTCTTGAGCCGGGAGGCTTGTAAATGCATGATTGAGGCTGTTACAATTTGTAAGACACAATACATCTCGCAGAAAACTGAGCATGCCGCGCTTACATCACTTTTCTTGAACCCTTCGCAATTTGCTCGTGGGAGAATGAGACCATCAGGTGAGTCGTAGACACCTGGTGAGTCATCACAGAATTTATATGCATGAGCAAAGTTGTTGAGGGATAACAAAATAAGGACAATGAGAATCTGCCAAGAGGAGTGCATCACTGCCATGATTTTGCTTTAATCTTGTTCCTCCTGTTCCTCGAGGAATAATTATATTATTGAGCGAGAAGTACGCACGGGAAGTATACATACGTATCGCCTGAGTGAAGGCAGACTTTATATAACCTGCGTGTGATATCCTGCATTCCAACTGACATGCCTTTACCACACTCTCCCTGGCGCTGGCGGACTAGGCCCTGCTTCATGTTGAGGGAAGGAATTCGTTTCTCGACAGACTGGATCACGTGAGGAAGATCCCAAGTTCTCGGTCCGCGAGTATAAACCATCTTTACACCCAACGCATTGCGATCTCCTGCTGTATCTGAGACCAGGGTCGGGGAATGATATGGTTTTATTCGGATATAGGTACTAGACCCTGAAAAAAACTATTAATACTCATGGGCTTTGTTCTAGTCCTAGAAGGTGAATCATTGTATTGCATACAGCATTTCTAAATGTAAAAGACGCGCTTACTCATTGACCAGAGACGCGCGCGCTGTATCTCTTGATGCAAGCTCGAAGCTCGTCGTTATCGTGCTGACGCTTCCTAGCATCCTTTCTCGACGACAATCGACGAACGGCAAACCACACGCCTTCCGCATGTGAAAGCAATCGTGCTGCCTTGGGAAACATTTTTCAATTGGTTCAGGTGCGTTGAAACGTATCCGAGGAGCGGGTGATACCCTACTCCAGTATTTGAACCGTGGTTTGCAATCTACGAATGGGGGCCTAGTCAGCCTGGGCCAGACGATCTTAGTGAGATGGTGGATGCGCGCGCAATCGATTGAATCAGAGCTGTGACAATCCATTTTTCCCTCTCCCGTGCTCGATACAGTACACAACGAACTGCGTCTACGGGAATAGAGATGCAAAGACATTTAGGTAGGACACATTAGAGCCCTGCCTAATAGTTTCCCGGCGACATGAGGATCTGTTTGTCACATCACAACGGGAAACGATTGCCAAGTTGCGCTATGCGCAGGGGCATTTGAATTTAAATTAGGCTTATGGTAAAGTGGAGAGCTTCAGACGAGACGTGCGTACCAAGCCTCTCTTAAGATGAAGGCGTAGAACGGGACTGCAGCACGACACCTAGTACGGGATTCGAGCCATCCGTTGCGGCAAGTCAGCGATCCGCGACTACCTCTGTCTTGGCGCTTGGCATTTTCCCGCCCACCCCGCATTACAGAGGAAGCGCTGCCTAAGCCTCGAGATATGCCGATAGATCCCATGCTCAAAGGGGCAGCCCTTGGTACGTACTCTTGATCCATCCCGTGTGCGTGCTGTGCTCAAATGGAAGGCCCCACGCGTTTATTTCCCGACATGAATTGTGCCCCAGTAGTGGGTTGGCAGAGCTATCCATGCAAAGCAGCTTCGAACCATCACGGCTTTTCATTATATCCTAGAGGTCTCGCGACGATAAACTCATGAGAGAAGAAAATACATTTTTGTTGACTGAGTTACGCGTCATCATACTGCAATTCACGTTTGTCTCCCGGTGCAGTTTATGCTTGCTTCTCACAGTAAAGATGAAAGAACTAGACCAGCTACGTGACGGCACGCCAAGCGCTCCTCGAGGTTAGGTCTAGAGACCAAGAGCGTAGTTGACTTGGCAATTACGAGGCCCAGAAACATACATACTTTGCGCCCATTTAGCTGCTTCAATGATGTCAGCATTGGCTTGGGAGTTGGTCAATGGCTACAAAGTTCTAGCATCGTAGGATGGCTGCGCAAGTGAATCAGCGAGTCTGTCTTTGCTAGCTAGCTTGGCATTGCGGTTGTGCTTTTTACACACCGGGACAGGTTGATAAACTGAAATGGAGCGGAGTGAAAGCTATTCTACAAGCCATATCGCGTACATATATATAGACAAGTGACCCCATGCTCCCAGTTGACTTGACCATTCGAACCATTCAGCTCTTAGTATTACACACTTCCTACCCTCATACCATCGATTACCATGAAGTCCTCAATCCTCCTCTTTGGCATTGCTGCTGTCGTGGCAGCAAGTCCGGTGGTCGAGACAAGATATGGCGGAAAGCACAGAACAGCTTCTCCGTTCACATTCACCTCGACATACAATGTTTACGTTGAGCCAAAGGCTGTCGTTGATGCTGAGAATAAACCTACTGGTGGTCTCGAAGGTGCATATGGATGGCTCAAATTTGGCATCAATTCTCAAGAGAACGTCATTTGCTACAACCTTACTTTGAACGGCTTCCGGGGTGAATACAAGTCACCCGTAAAGACAGCTACGCACATCCACGAGGCTCCTGTCGGCAAGGCTGGACCACTCAGGTATGTAGAGACTAGCAACATCTGGGAATGTATTCTCAGAATTGCTTTCCCGAACCCGGAAGGCCCAGCCAATGGCCCTCGATCGAGCATCGGGTGCCTTAAAAGTCCTTTTACTACCGGTGTTAAAGCGTCCGATGGCAGCGGCCGGGATACTGGAGAAGGATTTCACGTCAGTCAGATTGAGAAGAATCCCTCTCAGTTCTTCACGGACGTGCACTCTGACCAAGCTGTACCCGGTGCTGTGAGGGGACAGCTAAGTCGTCGAAAAAAATGTTAATTGCTCCGACTCTATATGATCTGGACCTAGACAACAAGCCTGATACTGGACGGATGGATCGCGTTTGCCGCATAAGGGCGCTCATATAGTCGCTTTCCCATAGTCCCTATTAATTTCTTAATGGATTAGTATTTTTGTCAAGATCTTACCAGAGATTGGTTAACCAGAGCGCCAAGTGATGGATGGCAAAGTCCCTTTTCTACGTTGGCGTACCACAAAAATCGTCTGCCCTGCAATGCAAAATGCTACCAGTGCAAACATGACGGGATGTTTGAGATCGATAGCCGATTACTAGCCGACCGCAAGACTGGCCGGCTCATCTACCAATTCTCATGGCGGCACATTCCACACCGCAGTTCAGAGCCCCGGGGCGCCGGACGGCAGGTCTTTAGCGCCACCTGGGCAAATGTGGTATTACCCAGGTAATAGTTGAGATCGTCGGCAAGTCCACGCACAGATTAGGACGCCCACGACAGCCCACAACTGAAGTGTGCCCCGGTGGTAATATTTAGCTGGTCCGACCCGTTGTGTTCCGGTGTAAGTATCTGTCTGGTTCGGTGCACCATTAAATCGGTTGACCGCATATGAAAACTTAGCCCAGGTAGCTGAATGTTGATTGATCGACATGACAAGGCTGACTAGCGGGGCGGCGCACTCGGATGGCGGTGCCCGTCACAGCGTATTTTCGTCTGCGCGACAGCGAACTACACTGGACGTGGCACTTGCCAACATCTTCCACGGTGATGCAGTCCAAGCCCGAACAATACCTCGCGTGCTTTCTCAAGTACAACAATTTCGGTCAAGATAGCTTCCACCATCAAGCAGTGAATTTGATGACGGAGAGCCCTGCCTTGTATCACTATCCCCTCATGCTTCAAGATCCACGAGCTCGGCCGATTTGGTGATGGCATCTACCCAACAGTGCTGGGAATGTCGCATCAGAGGGCGAGCTTGTCCTGGATACGGGCGAAAACCATTGAAATGGATACAGACAGGTCAGATCAAGTCCAAGATAAGGAGGACTGACAAGTCGTCAAGTCGCAAATCGAGTCCAAACACGCAACCCCCGCCGCAGCTCTGTAGTTTGGGCGAAACTGTGCTCGTCGAGGCAATACAATATTGTATGTAACATGAGCCTTTTCTTTACCATTCTTTACCTTTGCTGATCGCTCCCTCCAGACAATATGATCATTTGTCCCGACTTGGTCGTCACTGAGAGACAGGACAACAGCAATCCGTTTTGTGTGCCGCTGAATGCGGTTGCGACCATTCGCCCGGTAGTTGCGGAGATGATCATCTCGACTGCACTGGGACATCGGATCCTACAACTACGTAGCCAGACAGGTTCAGACGAGAGAGCGCTCGCAACGAAGCTTCAGTCACACCGCGGGGCTGCGCTCAGGTTGATGGCACACGAGCTAGCCAGTTCCAACATCAGCACCAACTTTGAAGGCCTACTCTGTGCACTTGTTTTCTTACTTGCGGAAGTAATGGTCATTATCCGGTCCCGTTCGCTGCTTCATATTTCTGACTCTCTACTCTGCTCAGATCCAACAATCCATCTCCTCGAGTTGGCGGTCACATGTGGATGCTGCGTGGACAATCATTCAGTCTCTTGGCGGCATGCGCTATTTACTGTCTACCTGTAAGCCAATCTGTCACTTACTTCGCTACCTGATCCTGTAAGACTGCCCGTCGTCCCCCATCGAGCGACCGCTGCTGAGATTTTTGTAATGCAGAATCGACATACTTGGCTCAACAACATCGCCATGTCCAGACTCGAATGTTAGCATTCGTCAGATAGACGCACTACCTATACTATCTGAATTGTTTGGCAACGGCCTGCAAACGTGTATTCCTTGCCCTCCTGAGCTACTTGAGCAGCTTGTCAAAATCAATAGCCTACGGTCAGAATTCGGTGATGCGATAACATCTCTTCGCAGCACCACGAGCTCCCCAGCTTTTATCACTACTCTACGCAATATAAGTGACTTTTCGGTGTCCGGATGGGTTGACGCAATGGTGCTACCAAGCTTCGGCTTCGGCTGCGAGACGGTTTCGGGCCAAGTCAGCCCAGTCAATTGCGGAACGAGGCGCAAAGGCTGGCTCGCTTTAGTATCCGCCTTCAAGTCGGCAGTCTTACTATATTGCTGTGCGGCACTTTTCCGACCAGCATCTGCAGATTGCATCGGGAATTCGGATGCAGCCGATGAGGATCAGCTGATGGTGATCGCTGCTACGGACTTTCACCGAGCGAGCCTGCTAAGCACTCTAAACATAATCGCGAATGATGATACAAATCAGATTCGAAAGTTTGCCATCTGGCCGATCGTCATCTTGGGACTTGAAACACATCCTAGAAACGAACCTGCCAAGCGATTCATACTCACGGAATTGCATTGGATCAGCAAGACGGTAGGCACTGCATCGCCTTTGATTGCGGCGCAGCTCCTCCAAGATACGTGGTCAGGGCTGCGACACAGGTCCCGTGGGGCGGATTGGCAATGGGGACATTTTTTCGATAAGCCTTATATTTTTGCGCTCTGATCAGCACGCGACGACAACTTGGCTTGAAGGCTGGGTCTGGATCGGGTTTCTGAACTGATTATTTCAATGTAAGACTTTCAATTTTTGTGATTTGGTTACAATTCCACGTCTGCCTAGCAGCATCCTCTCCGTACATCGGCGAAAGCACAGCCACAGCCCATCTGTGTTCAGCCTTTTTGTATGTCTTGGCCAGAAATATTGCTGGATCAGGCATAGTGTGTATTCCCCGCTAGTTCCAATGGAACATTGCTCGAAAAGTTCCCAATGAGGAAACTAACGATCATTGCATCTAAGTGACGTTTCTTATCTTCTAACCTTTCGAGCTTCTCCTTCGCTTATAAATAGACCCGTGACAAGATCATAGCCTTGGAATAACTAGCGGTTCATCAGCACATCACAAACTTGCTCTGTCATCTCTTGCAGTGAACCATTTCTGGCCCTATTTGACCTCTAAAATGCGGGGAAACATCTTATTCTTTCTGCTTTATGCGACGCAGATATCAGGTCGTGTAGAGGGTGCAATACCAACGATACTTGCTGATACTAATCGCGACGGCTTTGTCAACGACTTGGATAGACAGCAGAAAAGCTTCTGGAGTCCTGGCCGCGGTGCAATCTTCCTCCCAAATGTTGGTGATAGTCACCGACGGTGCTCCACCAAAGATGCAAAAGGCAATGCACTTAGCGACATGGAATTGGCTGCTTGTAATGATGCCTCCGGCGACATACTGCTAACTCTCGGCTTGCGGCACCTCTGCGAACACTACCACTTACCGGACTATCCCAAGAGGCAGAAGGAAGAATCTATACATATCCGCCCTCAAGTCTCAAGCACATTCGTCTGTTCTATAAGCACGGTAGCGATTCATCCATCTCGTCAGCCTGGACGTTCATATCACCAGAGTTTACTTTCAACGCAACTTCGCTGTCCCGAGGGCTAACACTGGCCATTGATGGGCGAGATTTAGTCACCGATCGCGCAGAATGGGATGGCAGAGTGAGTGTCGTATTTCACGTCTCAAACAATGGTAGAGATTTATACGACATGGTAGCGATGAGACAAGCACCTGTGATAATTCATCACCACCTCCACGAGCCAACCGAAGTGATAACATTGGACACGATCCAAGGGGTATCGAAATGGCAGAGGCCCTTCATCGCGAGCTTGAGAGACTGCTTCCGGGAAATTTCCCCCCAAGATACCTCTGGTGGTTCTCAATCACAGTGGTGAGATCTGGGCCCAAGACTTCATGGAGCCCGGGTTTGCCAGCATGCCCGGCCCGAACGGGCCCATTTCCACTCGGACCTTGCTTCGATCGGCTCAATCAACGAGACCGAATGGGAGTAAAGTCTTTGAGGATTTGCGAGGTCCTGGTATTGGAGGCTGGCAACCGGGTTATGGTTCCGGGTTCGGTTGGGAAGAGATCAATTCTGGCGGCAATATTGAAACAATCCCGCCATACCGATCACGATCTGGAACTTTCTATCCTAATGGTAGAGTATTGCTTGGAAAACACTTCAATAAGTACCCAGCAGCAAGCATGATCCAGTTTCTCGAGGCCCAACAGGAGCAAAGTCCTTTGTTCATCGAGGCTGGCTGGCTTGTTGCGGGGCATGTCGATGAGATGGTTCAATTCCTACCGAGCAATAACAAGATAGGATTTACCGTCGGGATGCCTGACACAGATTCTGGAGTTAACGTACTCAAAAGACTCAAAGAAAGTGGCCACGGCTCTGCGACGTTTCTCAGCTACGACGGGGATATGACGCCTGACGAAGGAGCATTATTCATCGATCCACTACTCCGGAATACCACAGTCGCATCCCTGCTCGCGAGCGAGAAATTCGCGAGAACCAACAATTATGCGCAGAAGTACCTTGATGCAAATCGAGCTCTTCAAGAACTTCCCATCAGAGATGAGGACATCATACGGATCCCAGCGCTTTGGAGGGACGCAACATACCCTTGGCCAAAAAGCTCTAATGGTATACCTACCCGCCTTCACAGGACTATCTCGGGAGAGAGACAGCTGCAGCCCTTGTTTCCCTCAGCGGTGAGTGGACTGGTGCTTGGATCTCGCTATATTGCACCCAAACCATGGGGTCCTCTCGTTGACGACCGCGATGTGCTTGAGGAGGCTATCAGGCAGGCGTATGGGAAAGCGAATGTGTCAGCCGTGTTCGTTGATGATTATATGTCACACCATGTGAGGGGTGGAGAGGTTCATTGTGGGACCAACAGCCTACGCAATACGGATGTGGAGTGGTGGAAGTTATAGATTGTAGATATGTTTTCAGGTCCTGCCAGTACCAGCTCCAAAGCAAGTTAAGTGTAGCGGCTGCGGCATTTTGGCCTTTACCGCTCCGTACAGCAATCGCCTGGTGCTATTTATATCTTAGCTTTGAGTCCTGCTGCACCGTTCGATGAGGTATTCAACATTCCTCCCGCTCTGAGCATTTATCGGCGATTCTAGTGTTATGTTTGCGCAAATGATTACGAACCGCGGCTAAATAAGCTTGGATACGCTATAGTTAGCATCCAATAGTGGATATGTGATCATGGTGGCTTGCCAAAAGGCTTGTTGCTCTAGATGCAAGTCAATCTTTCTTTTGGGACGGGGATAGCTACACTCTGCTGACCCTTATAGCAACCTATTTTTAGAGCTAACTGCTCCATGCAAAAGTTCTTCGTGCAAAAGTTTTGCTAGAAACTTGCGCCTTGTATCGCCACGATATAATGCTACCTGCAGCCAGCTTCTGGAAGCAATGCGGGTTGGTCAAAATACGCACGCCGCCGGATAATGGGATGTAGTACTCGCCATCCGCTAGACTCCTACAAACCGAGTCAATGACCACAGCCAATGAAGACTGTCGTACAGCTAAAAGCTGTGTTAAGCAAGCTACCACTTCCCACCCTGGGTAGTATGCCTAGGCGAGCCTGGCTTGGCCAGCGGAGACGTGTTCTGCTCTTAGACACGAGAAACTGCACTAGAAACTGCACGGAATTTTGAGGACTGCGTATATAAGCAAGAAATCGTGGCTCGAATTATGCTAAGTCTTCGATCATCTATGGATATGGATGAAAGAAAAAAAAAGGCAAAAGAACATTCAGCGCAAATGTAGACATGGTCGCTCGAGTTATCAGCCCAGGAACTCCCGCGGCGTCCCGCAACCATCGTAGTGGCGTGTACACAAATAACTATCTATAATAACATGGTTCTCCACAACTCTTCCTGAGCGGCCGCGTAAGTCCGCGGCTCGAATGGCAAGAGGAAAGTCACGATAGCCAGTATCGCCAGCAGCGAAGCACATATGAAAATTGGCACACTGGACGCCGGATCAGTGGACCCCCCAACCACGGCACTCACGATACCCATCAGCTTGTTCAGCGCAAACCCCACCGCCCACCCAGTAGGCGCGTGCGGGCCAGTGGCGCGGCGGCGATGGGCCCGAAAATTCCGCATATCATAGAGAGCACGTAGGTGCGCCAGGTGTCGGCGGCGCTTTCGTCAAGGTCGGCGCCGCGGGCTGCGAGGTATTGTCTATGACAGATGCATGTGTCAGCTTGCGTCACTTTGCAGTTCGGCAGCTTGGCTTTGGAACGCTTACGACAGAAAAAACAAAAAATAACGGTGTTGCGAGTCCGATCAGTGTGAATAGCATCAAGATCAAAATGGTGGAGAGTGCCAGTTTTTTGGTGGTAAAAAGGCCGCGGAAGTGCGACGCGAACTCGCTGGCATTGGTGCCTTTTCTGTGAGACCTTGCTTCGTGTGACTGTCCATAGGCTTCGAGCTGTTCGACAGTCAAAGAGAATGAACGGTTAGATTTGTTGGCGACGTACCGAAGGGTTTCGATGGCTTCGCGGTTCTTATTGACGGAGAGTAGATACTTGGGACTCTCTTGCAATCTGACAACGGTGACTCGTAAGATGGTCCCAAACATCACGGTGCCTCCTGCAAGGTAGCAGCAGTAACGCCAGCCCATGTTGTTGCTGTATGTGCATTCCTCCACACAATTCCAGCGACTCGGGCCTGAATAAGATGACATGGTCAATAAGCTGTAGTCAATCCATCAACGATGATACAACCAATGCCATAGGGCGTGGCAACAACTTACTAAGAAATGCCCATGCCACCAGACCAGTGAACGTCTGGCCGATTCCCAGCCAAGCCGATAACATAGTTAAGAGCCAGCGCTGCTTGCGGGGGATGAATTCGAAAAAGATGGCCTCGTCAAGGACGATGCCACCACCTGCGCCAAAGCCAATAAGCGAGACTAAAAAGGCCAGAGATGCCCAGTTGGGCATTGCACCGCACAGTAGGGTCGCCACAGCACAAATGAAGAGTGTGATGTTGAAGGCGAGACGACGTCCAATTGTGTCAGCGAGCAAAGCCCAAAAGAGCGAGCCGACAATGATGCCCGCAAAGACGGCCATGGTCAACGCCTGTCTGTAGCCGCTCCCCCGAAAGCTCCGATATGCTTGGCGTGCGATAACTGATTGCAACAATGTAGCCATGCCGTCAACAGCCAGCCTTATCTTGATCAGTTCTTTGTAGTCTTTGGGCAGTAGAATTTGTTGAGGCGATCTCGATACATACCCAAATCCGTTAAGACAACAGAGCTTAGTGTGGTAACTCGTCCAGCCGACATCATCTATAGCCTGTGACTGTGTCAGAAGGCCTTTTCATAGAACGTAAACTCGTAGAAAAAGGACGCTCACTATCTCCAGCATTTCGATTTTCAATGCCATGACAGGATCGTTGTCCGGTCTTGGTTCCAGGTCCGTCGTAGCACCCTTATCGGTGGCTGAGGAGCGAGCGAGAGCATTATATTCAGCTAAACTTTTTTCCAGGGCAGTTTTCTCCGCCATTGGAAGCTTGGGCCCTGTTTCATACATAATTTCGAGATGTTGAATATTCCGTCCGGCGAAGCAGGCAATCTGGTAATGCCTACGACACCTGTGCGTGGATTGGAGGGCACCAACGCTTTCTGGCGTCACTATTCGGGGAGTGCATCTTTCAAGCCATCAGTATACTGGAACGATGATTTAATATAGCAAGGGTTCAAAGAACCCTGGTTATCGAGGCTGTCGATGGTCGCTCGTGTGGTTGGAATTCTTGTCCCCACAAATTAGAGACTCGGGATGGGTAAGTCCGACTCCGACTCCAGTAGAAATGAGCTCCGAATTTGGAATAATCGAGGTCCGACTCCGAGAACAGTAACGCAAGAGGCTGAGAAGAGTGCGCGTCGCGGTATTGCTAGTTGATACTCTGGATTTCTGGTCTGCCGGGGTGTTGAATTTCCGCCTCACTCAGCGATGTCTGAGGCCTAGTTCCGTTTCTCCCTTCCATCTCCCCGAAACAGACATAATCGACGCTCCTTGCCCGTTGGCATAATTTCTGTCGAAGCGGGCCATTCAGTCCTTCAGAGAGCAGAAATAGCTCATGTGCACTTTGGAGCAAATCAACGGGGGGCTTTGTCTAAGCCCAATGCATGATGTTGGGGCTGAACGATGTCCAAATCTACAAAGTCTTCTCGACAGCCATGCCCAAGACTTTGTGGGGGCAGCTCTCGCAACCGTAGCGACGGATGGTCGAATCCAGCTGGCCACCATCGGACGTCCTGATGTCGATCGACCAGCGGAGGTCACACCTGCTACCCCGTTCTTGTTGGGTTCAACGTCCAAACTCTTCACCGCAACACTTTTATGCCAACTAGCAGACGACGGGACATTGTCTTTGGATGATACCCTTACTAAGTGGTTACCGGAAGCAGAGCCTATCTCTAAGCACCCTAATATCACCATTAGACAACTCCTTTGTCACACGTCAGGTCTTATCGACTTGTTTGAACCAACAGCAGACCTTCTCTTTCTCGTCCAGAGACTCTCGTCATTCGGGCAAAATGTTAATCCAGGCGAAATCTTCTCGTACAGTAATGCCGGTTATGCTCTGCTAGGAGCTCTCTTGAACAAAATTACAGGTCGAAGCTGGCCCGCTCTTGTGAGGGAGCGCAATTCTCAAACCACTCAACCTACCTAACGTTCAGCTTGGAGACGAGCCCGAAGAAACTATGCCCAGAATCGCCCGCGACCACGACTTTGATGCAGCGGGCCAACCGTACGTCAGGGACCAGTGGAAACGGACACTTGACCTCATGGCCGCAGCCGGCACTACCGCGGCGGCGTCCATAGTGGACGCTGCCGTTCTAGTCAGAGCGCTTCTCCTTGGTATAGGTCCACCACTACTTAGCGACCAAATGCGTCGCGAAATGCAAACCCTGCAAGTGTTTCTTCCCGGACCTAGTATGTTTGCCGAAGGTTACGGTCTGGGTTGGTGCATCATAGACGGCAGCCAAGAAATTGTTGGCCACATGGGAGCAACGTCAACTTACATGATAGGTAGTAGCCGACATGGCAAAGCGGCTTTTTTCTTGTCCAATACACCGCACATTACATCACAGAAGACCCCTGGAGCCATCGTTGGCCAGGTGCTCATCTATAAGGCGCTGAGCTGGCTTTGTCGAAGCTATTCAATTCCTGCTCGGATATCACAACGTCCATCTCCCCACGTGGGCTTGTGCGGTCGGTACTCATCGCCGCTGTTTCATTTTGATGTATGTATCGTGGAAGATCATTTGATGGTGACATCTGACATGTTTCCGGAGATTGTTGTTCTCAGAGCACTCTCGTCTACATGTTTCGAAGGCCGCATAGGCCAACTACCGACGGAGTTCAATTTTGTCAATCTAGACGATAATGGCGTGCCACGATTCTTGCATACCGCGATGCGCGCTCTACGTAGAGAGCGTGTCCTCCGAAGTGATTGATTCGTACATAGGTAGCTTTTTTTAGTTCCCCTAAAGTGGACTTCTGCTCTGTATTCTGTAAAAATGTAACACGATGCTTTCGGAATTTGAGCTTTGAGTCCTCCATTCCTATTAGGCTGATTGGATGCAGGACGTGTACGGACCTTTGTCGGTTAGTCTCTGGCTCTGAGAATGATGCATATATAACCAGGCGGAAAAGACAATCTATAGGACTAGGGTTTACTTGAAAATCGCGTATGCGGGGTATCACTATTCGGAGCGGTATGTCTGTACTCATGGTTCTACCACAGAACGTTGGATGCTTTGCGATCATCAAGCTTCAACCCCACGGCGTAGAATATAAATGTTGGCTTCAATGGTGACTTTAGCAGCAGCGATAGTAGCAGCAGCGAAGCAAGGCCTTCAAGAACATCAACAGTATGAACAACAAAGCTGGCAGCAGCGGCTTAAATATAGCTCTTACGGCGGCCTTGACTAGCATATGCCACTAAATTAGAATGGAACCTTCAATATAAAGTAGGCCAACCAAGAGCATTTCCGGCCTGTAACGCCTCTCACTATAAACCCTCAACTAGGTTTATCCCTTTGGAACTAATCACAGTTATCGCAAGTCTTAAGTTGTTGGATTGATTTGCATTAGCAATCTCAACCAAGTTATTGGAATTGTTTTAGGAATGCAAGCAGTACTAGGACAAAGACAGGGCTATTTACGTAAATCTACTGTATGTGAGCACTATGTTTTCAAAATATTTCACCCTCTTACCTATATAGAATACTCGTTTTTAGTAGCTCTATACTCGTATGCGAAAGCCTTCTAATCTATCTAATTCAATTGTATTCGCAAGTGACAATAGCTTCGAGAGGCGCAAAGGCCACATGCTGCCACAGCGACATCGCAACGAGGTGCCTGGAATGCAAGATCAACTCTCATGAACTGCCGAAATAGCCTCGTACATGACGCAAATAACACCATACGTATACTTATCCTGTACAATCGACTGCATCTCAGACATCAAGTCTAACGCCTTGATGATCGTCTCCATCCAATCTAGTAGCATTATATTCTGCTTTGTATTGCTTTTCAGGTGATGACCCTGCTGGTTGCGTTGTATTGCAAGTGAGAGTAACATTAGGCAACAAATTTGCTTGACATATGACGAAAGGAAAGTCACTGACGCAAAATTCCAATTCCATAGACCTAGAACGAAGTTTATAGCTTCATTGGCCACGGAGCAAGCAAGACCTAACATTTTCCAATGATAGTCCGACAGCGGTTCTCGTCCTTCCTGTGCATCGATCATGACATGTGCTACCAATAAATGGGCAAGAAAAAGCCGGCAAATGTTGCATTGGAATGTAAGGTCAAATAAGTTATTGGAAAAATCTTCTTGCTCTTCAGGGCTTTTCACAAGCTCATCTGAGAGATATAACTTGGAGTAGCAAGCCTCGAGGTGACAAGCCCTTTTGAATCTCCTGTAGAGATAGGTGATGGCTTTGCGAAAAAGACTTTTGAATCTGGTTGAATACAACACAGACTTCAATACCACTGTACAATAGCGTTGTTTGCCAGTTAAGGGAAGAGGGAAACGACGGGAATTGTAGATTACCCGCACTATCCTCCCATCTATGATATGAAACCTGGCCTTGTAGCGCGCAACTCCACGTGTCGAAACAGTACAGGCACCACCAAATTTTTCGCCTGACTTCTAGATCTTCTTGACTTGCGTTTGGTTTCCCATCTAGGGAGACATGAATTACTGACTTTGAGTCATGGTGTATCTTCAGGGATATGGCCATTCGGCGCGCGATGCTGAAGATTTCACAGGCTATGCCTGGCGAGCCCCGACCCTGATAGTAGTGCGCGCCTAGAATAATAAGTGCCTGAATTTCTTCAAGCTTGCAAGATCCAGTTATATCACAGTAAATATATCTTAATGCTCGTGTTATATATGTTGTATAGCGAGTTCGATTTCCTGTCGTAATGGAGCCTAGCGCAAGCACCATATTTATTAAAGCTTGCCAGGATTCAGTTTGTTGTGCTCGCTGGTGGTACTGTTGCAGAAAACGATCTTTATTAATAAGAGGCAGCCAACCATTAAGGCATTTAAAATAAGAATCGATGTAATTTCTCTCGAAAGCTGCATTCTCAGCTGGAGTTTGATCAGTGATCTTGTCGCTTCGTTGATGCGCTGACAACCGATTCTCGATGGGTATTGCTAATTTTTCCTTGATTTCAGGACATAATGCGATGACGTTGAATAATGTGTTGCTGATCGAAGTTAAACCGGAGCACTGTGCTCTTCGCTGACCACACCGTTGTGTATCACCATGAGTGTCGTGGGTTATGGTGGACATTTGAGGCTGAACAAGAGCCTGTATCAGGAGCTTTTGTTCATCACTATCGCTAGTACGGTGGATTGATTAGCATTCAGTGAGCATCTTAAAGCGCAATTGTGATGATCTCTACCTTCTATTATTGATGACTGTCTCAAGTAACCACTTGCAAGGATAGTGACGCTCTCCATCCATTTGATATTAGAGAGCACGCAAGCTACTGACAAAGCTCGTGGCGCATATGCGTGCAGGTAACATGCAAGATATTGCGGTCGAGATAAAAGTTGACTGGCAGAAGCGTTTTAGGCTTCGTGATCGCTGGTTTTACTTGCTCATGCAATATGGCTTGGAAATTGTCATTAGCCAGTCTGGCCCCTGGCTTTCTTAAAGAGTTGCAAGAACCTTGCTCCAGTGTAGAATATCTCAAGCCTGTGGAGTAATAGTAAAGAAATCAAGCCGGACATAGGGAGTTATTTTAGTACACAAGCTCATGGCACAGTCACATTCCAAATTGTCTCCGCTCCGCCCGCTGGCCTGGCTATAACGGCAGTTAAGAATGGAATTAGTGGCTAACTGTATCGCCGTGATCCAGACCCTCGAGATCAACCTCACTAGTGAGATTTAGAGTGGTTTAGTGTCCCCATAGGCCATAGTTCGCGGCTTTCGGGCACTTTTAGCTGAATTTGAGAAATGCAAATGATCTGCATTTCCCGACCCACAGGGCGTGGCGCCTGCCTTGGGTCTAAAAAGGACGCAGTGGCGATTACCTTCAGGCCAAAACAGAACAGACCAAAGCCGTGTAGCCGTTCATATAGACGAAAAGCTCCTGCATTATGACACAATAGCTCGTGTACACGTACGTGCCCCCATGTGGTTCGTTGGTGAGAGTATTGTGGTAAGGGTGAAGACACGAAGTTGCAATTAAGCCATATTTTTCTACATATCTCCAGTCAATATTGTGTCTTCACTATAGTCTAGCCTGGCGAGGAACAACTTTCATGTTAGTTCTTGCTCTCAGCCGAAAATTTTCGGGCTTGGCCATATTTTAGGTCATGTCTCACAGTATTTGCTTTTATTGGGCCCATTGTTGCGGCCGTTGGCCGAAGGGCAGCACTAGTTTTGTCCCGACTCTGTTTGTACTCATGCAAGAAACTTGGTCTGTGAGACAGGCAATAAAACCCCCATGGTTCATTTGACGACTAATTATGCAGGTTAGTAGCCTTAGAGTAAGATTATAGCGGGTGAATGGGTATGAGAATAAATAAGAACGGTCGCGACCTAATTCTCTCACTCTCGGCGTACACCACGCTAAGCTACTAGACTTACGTATCTTAGTACTGAGGCGGGGTAAGGCTTAGTGGAATTATGGTGCAGCTAGTTTCTGCCACCTGGAATATTGCCCTAACTCAATACAACTTTCGACTATGCATGTCTATATAAGGCCGCCTTTCTTTTTACTGAGAGTGGGGTGACGGACAGTTAATCTTGATGCTTCAGTGGCCAACATCTCGCGGATGGACCGGGGCTGACACCGTCTATCAAGCAAGGTATACTGTACTGGCTATCTACACTTAGTAGCCACTAGCGAGTCTCATTGCAGACACTTGCAAGTGTAGCAAAGATCACGCCGCAAAGCTGTCTAGAGCTATTTATACCTTAGCTTTGAGTTCATGCTATACCATTTAATGAGGTATTTAACATTGCTCCCGCTCACAGCCTTTAGCCAATAACCCCATTAACCCATAAGCAAGCTACACTCTACTAACCCCATAAGTAACCTAACTTAGAAGCTGATTACCTTATATAAAAGTTTTGCTAGACATTTATGCGTTACCTTGCTATAGTGCTATGCTACCTGCCACTACATTCAAGAGCAATGCGCCGTTGGTCTAAATACGCACGCCGCTGACTAATTGTGTGTAGCACTTGCCATCTCCTAGACTTTTGCAGACAGAGTCAATAGCAACAGCCGATGAAGAAACGTGCCGCATTGAATGCGACGACTGGTTTCAAATATTGGCAGGGCCGTCCCTATCGCGGTTTGAAGCGTCCTCCGTAAGCCGACTACAGCGCCCCTGTCTACTATATATGCTCTTGCCTGCTATTCTACCTAATTACTACACTAGCTATCCTAAAACGTCAAGCCTACATCTTGGAGTCTACGCTATGTTTTTCTGCCTGCTTCTTTTGCATCCTTTCACTCCCCGTCTCGTAAAATAAGCTAATACGCTTTAGCAGTGGGCAGCCGGAACCGTCAGCATGGCGCAACGCAACAACCCGTGGTATGTAACCACTTTGAGTTACCAGTATGAAACAAAGCTTTATTTGAGGGCACTCAAGTACTATATTAATTACTCGGGTGCTTTCAGCCGCACATAAGAGCAAAAAAGGAGACGGAGCCTTGCGGGCCGTTGACTATGAGCAATTACAGGGTAATGAAGAAGGCCCCAACGACAATCAGGGTGTAAAAATTCCATCCAGTAAACACTTAAAACACATATGGGAAGAATCGAGCCATTGCAAGCTTTCCTGCACTGCTCTCCGAATCCTTGGACGTTGTGGTCGGTCCTCCAGGTGCGGTGGCCGTCGCGGCATACCCGTTGGCGGAGCTGGCCTTGGCCAGTGTGTCTTTGCAGGCGTTGTCATTTTCAGGGGACTGAACAGTGGCCTGGCCGCCGAAATTACAAGCAGAAGATTGACTTTTCTGGTTTTTGTAATACGCATCCAAAACGAAGGCCAGCTTCGCCTTGTCATCGCACATACTGTATGCGCCGAAAACGCCCGTTGTGGTATTGCCACTAATGCCCGCACACGCCTTCTTGTCGTTTTCGCAAACATAGCTAAAGATATCGTCAAACTTCTTCGGAGGAAGATTGTTTTTAGGCACACAGCTGCGGGACTTGACCATGCAGTCGCATGAAAATTGGTCGGGCGTCGGGGGAAGCGATTTATTAGCCTCCCAGTTACCAGACTTGGCAGGACAATCCCGGAGCTTGCCAGATGGGCTGTAACTTTTCATGTTGATGCCCTTGGGGTCAGCGCTGAGCACGCGCTTTTTCAGGGCATCAAAATTTCTCATCTTGGTGGCTTTCCTCGTGGCGACCTTGACCAGGCCTTTGAACAGTTCGTACGTTTCAGCCAAAGTCTCATACGGCTCGTTAGATACGTACCGTAATCGTTCTCTTCTTGGAAATACATGTAGACGATGCCGCCGCTGAAAACATCCGCCATTTTCTCAGAGTACAAAGCAGTGGTCTCTTCAAAGATACGCGCCTCAGCTCCGCTTGGCTCATTACACCCGTACTCAGCGAAGAATACTGGCACAGAGTAATTCTTGAAGTACTCCGCATGTCTGGCATAGCTCGATCGTTCAATGTTGCTCTCTCCACACCACGAGTAGATATTGTAGCCCCAGAAGTCAATCGATTCTTCAGCCTTGTCACAGTTGAAGTAACTAGAAATCTCGTCCCGAATCTCTTTGTCGTCATTCGCGGCGTACCCGACTTCCAGCCACCTTTTGATCTTCGCATTCTCTTTGATGTACTTCTTCGTGTCGCGTACTGCGGCCTTGACATACGCCGATGCACCAGTATTGTTCCACTTGTCACTCACTTCATTCCCCGCAAAGAACCCAATTACATTCGGATACGGGGCGAGTTCATCAATGACCTTCTTATATCTATCGAAAAGATCCGTGTTCCACTGAGGGCTCTCGCGGTTGATGGAGAGGTTTGGTTCACCAAGGTCCGATATGACATAGATGCCGGCCTCTTGAAGGGCCTTCATGCAAGCAGTGTGGTCGACGGAAAGATCAATTGCGTATGTATGAATAGTATTAGTTCCGAGTTCTTCCAAGAGTGGAATGTCACGCAGGCATGCTGCTTCGTCAGAAAGAGGATCGACGTATTTGGACGTCTTGTCAGATGTGGCACCTGCGGCTCCGACGCTTTGCTGGTAGGCTATGCCTTTCATGAAGAATTGCGTTCCATTCTCGTAGAAGAACTTAGATCCCTAATAGTTGTAAGGATGATTGTCACCTTTGCTAGTGAAGGAAACGAACCTTGGCTTGAATCAGTGGCAGACTGGCAGAGACATTTGAGCTCAAAGCAAGCAAAAGCCAGAAGATGCGTTCGATCTCCATCGTTGACCGTCGTATGCTCAAGAAGTGAGTATTATAGCAATAGTTTCTCTATCGTTATCCGAAACGCTTTCTAATTTAGAGCGAGCGGTATAATGTTGTATTGGAAACAAACGAATGGCGCTCAAGGAAAAGACACGACAGCGCGCACGGCAGCACACTCAGCGATGGAGACAAGACAGAAGCCAACGATGGGCGAAAGGTATGATGAAGATTGCGGAAGGCTAGTAACCAAGATTACAAAAGCGTTGGTTCTGCTGCTGCTGTGAGGAAGACCCAGTCCAATTTCTGCGTCTAGGCAAGGATACCTACCAACAGTCCTTACCATAAGTGGGCCAAGCAGTGCACAAGTCGACCATTCGCGACGTTTATTGGATTGACTCATTTCGTTCCGGGGTACCTGCAGGACTAGTTTATGCATGTGGTAACAATCACCATCGAGACAGACCGTGTGGTGTTGGGCGGGAGGTGGACATGAGGGTTATGAACTGTGCTGGGTGCAGGTTTTGCGGCCTTGCTTCGGGGCATCGTATCATCTTCGGCGATTTCCCAAAACAGGCGTAAAGATGGTAATGTCCATTCGTTATGCCAAGCGAAAAGAGGCGCGCTAGCGGAGATTAAGGCTGACGGGTACCCGATTTGCGCTCAAGCCATTCAGCACACGGTAGTTGTCAGGGTGCAAGGCTGAGAATGCGGTCCCAGAATTTTAACTCTAAATAGCTTCATAGGGACAAGCGTAGGGGTTACAGTACTTGATCCCCACTATGCCAGTGGATGATAAATGCCTGCAAGATCAAAAAGACCATTTCTTTGCCATGTTGAGGCAACCGCATCGCTCCAATTATTAATTTATTCGCATAAAGTCGCAAGGAAGGAAGCACTACGAGGCTCCAATTAAGCGAAACACTCAGCTTCAGTAGCTTTGTCTCAATCCTGCCACGGTACGAGCCAGCCAGGCTTGCACGACTTGAGCGCGCTCGATTGTTTTAGCAGCTCGGCTCGCTCGCGGTCCCAAAAGACCATACCAAACCACCTCCAAGATTCAAGTGCACTCTTCGCCTGTTCGTAGGCTTGTTGGTTTGCGCTGTCTGGTGGAGGTGCCTTTACCAGATCATCGCCCCATCTACATGTTTCGTGTCCTCGAAGCGCATCCTTCCAAGCCCAGGGCTGGCTGCTCGTACTCGTTTCCTGTCCAAAGTCGGCGGCGGTGATATCGCTAACTAACTGTTGGTTGCCACGTGAAGAAGACGGTGTTGTAAAGCGGTGACTTCCCTTGAAGATGTCAAAGAAATAGGCTGCGGACATGCGGCCACTATATACTCCTTCCTCCTGGCATAAACGGTCGAGTAGAGAGCTGTCTAAATCGAGAACACTCTTCATCTTCATGGCGAATTCCTCGAGGTTAGGGGCGTAGTGCGTCTCCCAGAAGTGCCAGCGTACAGGAGTGCGCTCGCCATTGGGGCCTCGCTTCTTCATCTGGTAGTCTGCCAGCGATACAAGGAGCTGGCCCAGAAAATGGTCCATATCCGAGATCTGTTCCAGTTCCCATGTGTGAAAGAGCGAAAAGACGGCACTGACGAATTGCGGATAATCGCGGGGTCGACAGTACTTTCCACCGTGGATATACACGAGCAGTTGGCGGCGCAGGACAGCTTGTGCAATCAGGCCATGTTCGGTTCGACTCAGACGAGGCTGAGGAGGAGGAGGATTCGATTGAGTTGGATCCAGCTCATGCGCGAAAAATCGAAAGCGGAAGTAGCCGAAGAGGTCGACAAAGAATTGGGCGAGCCGGGTGACACGGGTCAAGGCAACTGCAGTGTCGGCATCTAACGTTGTCACCCATGGCGCGCTAGCGACGCGCAAGCGAGCTCTATAGTCTTGGACTGCTGCGTCGACTTTGTGTTGTAGTGTTCGTGGTCATAGCCGTCGAATTGCGAGGTTTGTGCGAGTAAGGCAGCGTCTCGAGTTGCAGGCCCGAGAATGTTGCTGACGACGTGCAGGAGAACGGCGGCCTTGGCGGAGAGAAAAGCATGAAGCAAGGTCGGCGACGCACGGATCGAGGAGGCAAGGTCGCTAAAAGACTCGCATGCGGCTAGCGTACAAAGCCGAATGTGCTTGTTCATAGTGATGGAAGGTAGAAGAGGGGGTTAAAAGACGTAGGCAGGGGGTGTTGGACGTTCGCCAGCAAAAAGAGTGCCTAACAGTTAGGTCTTATATCCCGCATTGAATGGAACATTTCATGGCGCTAGTAAACGCTAATGTAGTGGCCGGTTGTGCCGAGCGATTTGGATTTAAGGCTACTAGACATGTCTGGTCTGGTACCTTAGGCTAGGACGGGCTAAGACTACATGTAGCACAAGGTCTAGCCAGTACGAGTACTTGCACCACTTGTATTTGCAACCTCGCCAGAATAAATGTCAGAACTTGTCTAAACTATCTAGGAACGGCCTGTTCCGTCTCAAACGGCAGTGTTCTTGACACCAAGATTGCGCACCAGCTTGATGATGGTGCCCTGGTTGGTGTAAATGCGTTTGAACTGCTCCTGCTGGTAGCGAGGATCCGTCGTGTTGAGCTTGACGCCGACCTGGCCGCTGTTGGTGGCGCAGACGTACAGCGCAGCGGCCTTTTGCTCGCGTCAATGGTGTTTGCAATGTCGTCAAACGTGACGCTTGCGGCGTCGTCGCCCACGAGCTTGGCCATGACCCAGGTGTTGTCCTTTGTCGTGACCTGCCACTCAGCGCAGTTGTCGGCTTCGGGCAAGGGCATGGTGTAGAATTGCGGGTTACTCGGCTGCGAGCCGTAGAAGCGCAGGTATCCCGCGACGTGAGCGATTTCCTTGAGCGAAATGCTTTGCGGCGTCGCCCCGGCTTCGCTGTAGCATAGGCGCTTGACGGGCTCGGGCGCAAAGCAGAACGCGCTGGCTTGGCCGGATCCGTATACTGGCCAACTGTGGAATACAATGTAACAAGGATGATACTCATGGCAACCAGAGGTCCCTCGAGGCTGCTTATAAGGCTATTGAATACGGGCTGTGCCTAAAATGTGAGCCTTCAACAGCACGTATGAATCGGTGCCTTCACACAAACAGGACGTCCAACCCAACATTCAGGGATTTCGGAGTAATACAATGGCAATGAAAAACATTGATCCATCGTCGAGGAAAGAGGAATCAGTCAAATGTACCCCGTGGTTATGCAGCGCGTGCAGTGCTGATAAGGACGAAATCCTTTCCCACCACCATGGACTCGTGAATGGTGGCCGCCTGATATACGACGACGACAAAACCGGCTATTTGCGCTCCAATACTTCGTAAAGCACTGTCATTATGCGTTCTCGTCTTCGAGTGGAAGGAATTTCGTCACTGTCAGTCAGAAGACAACCTCGATTCAGCGGTGAGCGCTTTTCTGGACTCATTTGATGTGATGGAATGTTCGCGTGTTCCGGTGACGAGATGTGGCCTTGCATGCAACACCGGTAAATGTATGCATCGCAGTCTATGCGCATGCTATTCGTCAGAGACGGGCTTTTTGTACTGCGCTTACGAGATTTCTGTCACAGGTCCATGATATAGCTAGCATGCCTAAGGGGACATATAGGTTCTTTGGTGGCGAAGACTAGGATCAGCATGGTTACCTGCCCGTAAAGAGGGGCAAACCAAATTGGTCTTGCCGTCTTCCCAACGACATGAACACAACCCCAAGGAAATGCAGCAAAGAGGGTCGTACATGAAAGTACATGCATTGAGCAAGCACGACATACCCAGCTGATGAAGTGAGCGACCCAGCCGTCTTAGCTTAATGCACATCAGTGATAGCGCGCGGAACACAGTGACAGTATGCGCGGCCTGAATCCTGCCTTATGCTGCGGTCCATGACAAAACAGACAAACTTAAATTAACCATACCTGATCATTATTGACAGATATGCGTACTTTTTCGATTCTACGCGGATGAGCGTCGACGAATGCAATGTTGCTGGGTGGCGCCTCGGTCGACGCGACGTCAGTTCTTGGTCAGGTACTTCAGGCAATGGCGAAGTCAACAGGACTGGAAATCGTCAAGGTGGGTGTGTATCTTCGTTGCTTCCGTTAGACAAAGCAAGTCGTGCGCCACGGTTGGCGGATCCGGTGAATCAGATACGGCGGATTACCCAAGCCATGACTCTTTGGAATGGAGCAGGGGAACAGCACTAACAGAAGCAAGCGAGCTACTGGGGCGAGCGATAAAATAGGGAAGAAAAGTCTTGGCGAAAAGTCATCGTACTGAAATTCTTCGTGGGATGTCTTGTATTGGTACAGGACAAGCACCCAACACAGTTCATACGTTCCTGATGTTGTATCTCGCAATAAATACGTCTCTCTGCACCTAGAGCAGCACGATTGACATAGTTTCTGTCAAAGGCAAATTGTTCATGCTTTTGTTAATTGAGATCAGATTGGGTGACTTGCAGTCGGCTCTTGGCCAGACAGAAGAGCTGAACCTGTCAGACATTTTGAGGGCTCCTTTGAGATTCTGAGGCGAGGCCATTGCCACCTGGCGGTAGTGGAGGACGATATGAGGGTCTGTGGCCTGTGGAATCGGAGAGTAAAGATATTGCGAGCCTGTTAAGACCGTTGTTGATGCCCTCAAGCTATCAGAAGGCCCGCAGCCAAAAGGTCTCGTGACCAAAGGGTTCAAGGCGCTGCTAGGGCTATAAAAGGGGTCACAATCGAGGAATTCCCCTTCAATCAAGCAGATAATCAAGGAATCCATCAATATTATTGAATTTGATCTCTTTTCATCAATTCCGCTGTGTTGCTAGTTGATCAAGGACCTAGAATCCAAGAATAACTATATTTTCAAGTAGTAAAGGGGAGGAAAAAGCCTTTATTCTTCCAAGATCAGTATAATGAACAACAATAGTAAATTAACTTACTTCCTATAAGTTACTTTACTTACTGTTGCCAACTTCGATTGAGATTTGCTAGCAAGCAAGACAATAAGACAAGATTGGCATTCACATAGGCGAGAAGGTATTGATATATTACTGTAAAAGTATTCCTTGGAAAGATATTTTATATATTTATGCTTTTTTTGTCGGTGTAATAGATAATAATAATATTAGAAGCTTAGAATATCAAAAATCCCCTCCTTGAGAAGCCATCTGGTTTTGTTCTGGCTCTCTTGCTAGCTGCCGAAGTCGATTTAGCTCAGCCCTTTCTCTCTTCTTTCTTCCCGAGCGTATACAACAGTACCAGTAGCAGAATGGGATACCTGCAACAATAATAAGAGGCATCCCAATGACAAGAAACATGTAAAATGGCTCTTCAGTAAACTTGATTCTATCCGTGCCATCGTTCCACGGGGTGCAAGTTTGCCGATACCTAGACTCGACGGTAGAGCCAGGTACCCAGGTGAGGATCTGGGTGTCGAAATAGAAGCAGTCGTTGAGGCTTGGGGGCGGGGGACTAAGTGTTGATATATCCGAGCTGTGCCAGTAAACAGTCCATGGACAATGGGCGTGCACACCAACGACTGGCAAGCTAGATGATGCAAACAAGGTGATATTATTCACATGGGTGATTGGAGCCTCTTGAACGCAGACTTCGTTCTGTTTATTGGTGATTGGCCAACGCGTTAGATAGGAATATGTAATCCATGTGTTGCAGTCGGCGCTTCTGTTTTCTGATTCGCCCTGCGGCAGGCCATCACGTGTGGTCGGCGACCCCGGCGTTGACCCCACCAAGCTGACCTCGCATGTCACTCTCGCCTCGACATATAAGTACCTCTGTCTGCGCCGACTTTGTTCTCTGCTCATCTTCTTTCTCTTCCATTATGCTTCCCCCCTTTTGCCCCTAACCACGGTTGGGCCATCATTGAATCAGCCGGCCAATGGCAAAAATCGCGCACTCTGCGCCCGGGCGCGTGCGTGCGCATCCATCAACGACATGCTCCCGAGACGTTGTCCAATACTCGACGTTGAAGGAGACAATCCGTCATCGGCCACTTTTCTCCATCTCGAATCTCCCGAACCCGGCCGCTCATCATGCGCAGCACTATACAAACTGCTATGAATGCGTCTCCCAGACCGCCTGGTAAATTTCCTTATACATTTCCACGGCATCAAAGGAAAGATCTCGAAGGGCCTCACCTCGCACCTCGTGGGACGTGGAGGAACTCCCCTCACTTTCAGCTCACCATGATTCAACATAGAAACC